>JABUQX010054068.1:0-32500 GCA_015478945.1 Trachelipus rathkii | reverse complement strand
TTTCTAAACAAGCTTTTAAAAGAGGTTGCTTGTTCTGAGGCGTCTTCAAAATTTATTTCATACTATCCAAGCTGCTTGATCTTTATAAGCGTGTTGTTCGCCCCTGTATGGAATACTCCTCACATATTTGGGGTTGTTTCCACTCGCACAACTCTCCTTTAAAAGGTGGAGTCTAGGGTTTATCGTCTTATCAACCCTCCTTTTCTCACTGACTCTCTACAATTACTTTCTGATCGTTGAATTATTGCGTTACTCTCCTTATGTATTATCGATATTACAATGGACATTGTTCTTCTGAATTTTCCAACAGCATAATCCCACAACCTTCTCCCTCTGAGAGGAGGACCCGTGTGACACGTCTTTCCACACAGTCTCATCTTTTCTCTGTACAACTCTCCTACCTCAGACTTAACTGTTATGCTTAATCTTATATGTACTCTACTGGGGAGGTCTGGGACACACCTCCTCCATCTTATTTCCAAACTTTCTTTGATTTGCACAGTTTGAAACCCTGTGTATCGGAGCATGTCGGCCTTAAAGACTTTGATTGTGGTTTGCATCAAACTCTAATGAAACTATTAGTAGGCCTTTGGCCATTGCCTATCAGAGGAGATTTTAAAATATACGTATATTTTTTTGTGCAAGGTATGAATGTTGTAAAGGGTGCCCTAAAATCGTCTCTACTGACCAGTTAGGTGCAGATTTA
Source organism: Trachelipus rathkii (assembly GCA_015478945.1). NCBI lineage: Eukaryota > Metazoa > Arthropoda > Malacostraca > Isopoda > Trachelipodidae > Trachelipus > Trachelipus rathkii. The sequence goes on along the minus strand of JABUQX010054068.1, from coordinate 31,794 downwards.
AGATAAACATTAACTAAAACCCTGTTCAAACTTAAATTATTTGCAAACCATAATAGAATCTCACTATAGATGTTGAAAATAGTCTATATTTGCCTAAACACATTTGTTTACATTCGTAATCACGATCATACTTATGTTACGCTAAACATTAATGCAGATCTACTGCCTTGATGCTTCCATGCGTTTTCTTTTAGTCTAACATCATTTCGAGTTGTTCGCTAGACTTGTCGATTCAATTATATATCACCAAAGGAAAAAGGGCAAAAAAACTTTTGGTTAATGTGCGTTCCTATGTGAATGCTTCTTGAATATGGGTCAGCGATGAATAAGGGAGACATCATGTTGTAGGAAATCACTACTCTTCGTTTATATTCTAACAGCTAGTTGTAGGTTTCTAAAATCTGCAGGTAATTGTCCGTGTTCACAGTGAAGTCAAAGATGTCCCTATGATTCATCTAGCAGAAATTGCAACCAAACAAATTATTTGCTCGTGAAACGGAACCTTATGTAAATTGTGATGATTTTGAACATTCTAACAGCAAGTATTTTGGGTGTACACATAGCCATAAAAATGAAAATATATTTTATCAGTCACTGAATGCAGAGTCAGGGCGCTTTTATCATCCACAATCTTTTAATTAAAAATCCACCCTCAATACCTAACATATTTCTTTTAATCAGTCGATCGTTATTCCTGAACATTATTAGAAATTCGGTAAGATTTCAAGCTGAGGAGAGGAAGTAGGCAATGAAAACCTACACGAATAAGCCCTTTCTGATATCTTAAGTTTTTAACAGATTTTGCTTGGATGGCTGCATTTTTTTGCTGAATATTTTAAAAAATTTCCTGAGTCCGAACAGAAGCAATCGTTTACTTTTAAGTTTTAGTATTCAAAACGGAATTAGTTGCTATCTATTTCGTTCCGAAATCCTATAAAGAACTCTTGGCAGATATAGTGGCGTTTGCAAATATTTCATAAAAACTTTCACTTGCTTATTGAATATATAACAATAATAAGAATCAACAATATGCTTTTATTATAAATACAGAAGCATATGCTTCAACAATATGTAGCGTAGCTTTTTGTGAAGATGTTGATTAGATGCATTATTTTCTCCCAGGTTCAACTAACAACTTACGCTGCACTGCTGCGAATAATGACAAATTAATTTTTTAAGCTATCATCAAATAGAGATATTGTGGATTACACCGTAATCACACATTTTATTTATGCGTCACGACTGAAGTTTACACAAGCCTCTCGATTTGCACATACTTAATGAATATGGTTGGTTGTACAATTACGTAAGAAGAAAAAGAAGAAGAAGAAGAAGAAGAAGGCCTTCTTTTTTAGTATTATGTAATTGAATGGGAAAACTTATAAGCCTCAACATCATTATGGTCGAAATTTACCTTTATATAACGTGTATTCAAGTATAAAACACATTTATGGTCTGTGGTTTTTAAGACTTATTATTTCAACGTTCAGTATTGTTTTGCTGATAGTAGAGGATAGTTTGAAGAAAGATGGGAAATGTGGCGAATATTGAGGAAGGAAAATGTGGTGACTGTTGTATAGGTGAAATGCTTTAAATGTTAAGGTGGGGAAATGTCTCAATTGTTGAAAAGGGAAAATTTGGTAAATGTTAATGAGAGAAAATACGGTGAATGTTGTTAATCAAGTGAAATGTGGTAGATGTCAGAGAGTGAAAATGTGATGAATTTTACGATTTATGTTTATTTTTTTTATTCCTACCTTGTATTTTTTCTTTTTAAAATTTTTAATGTTCTTTATTTTATTTTATTTTTTATTCCTACTAGTTTTGGGTTGGTTCGTTTTCATTATTAGGTCTACCTGATGAATTTTACCTGTAATTATACTCTCGTAAATTGATGCGAATATTTTTTGAGTCTCTTAAACATCGGTATTGAATGTTGTTGTTGTTGTTTTTGTTGTTGTTGTTGTTTTTGTTGTTGTTGTTGTTGTTGTTGTTTCATAGGGATTTTTATTTCTTTGCTTAATGTATTTCTTCGGGTTGTGTGATGACTTTGATCTTTATCTTTTTAGTCTTTAAATCTAAAGCGACCAGAAATATTGGGACGCAACTGACAGGAAAGTGCCAGAAGCCAGATTTGTCGCTAAATCTGGTAACCTAGTCCACTAAATCTGGCACTTGTATAATTTTTTTGTTACTTTTAGCACTTTTTATCATTTTACCATTTTTCTAGCTTTTTAGTGTTATCTGCGCTTTTTTTTCATTGCTACAGACATGTCAGAAACTTATTTGGTTAATGTCCTCAACTCAGGAGGTGTTTGGTTCCTTTATTCCAGTGGCAACACTACACATCAGATGCAAATACTCCTATCAAGAATTGAGGATTAGGATTGAGGAGCTTCAAACCGACAGGAAATCTAAGTCATGTCGGTAGTTGACTTGGAAATTTCCATCACTTCGTTAGATTTTAACACATGATTTGCCAAAGTTAGGATTTCTAAGGTCGGTGAGACCGTTTTTGAGGTCTGGAAGACCGTTTTCTGAGTTTTTAATCTGAACTTAGAGAGTTTACCCCCTAAAAGGTTTTTTTTTGTTCAAGGGTTTTAAATTATCGGTAGATCATTTCTGATGATTCCAATCGATTTATCGTGGCCTTTTATCCCTAAATTGATATTTAAATCGTCTTTCTACATTGTCTGGAAAACGTAATGCAATGAAATTGCGTTGTAGTAATAAACACAAACCGACGGGGTTTAGGAACAAGTCTTATAAACCATACTTTCCTTCCATCATTTTAGCGAGTTCTAATTATAGTATTCCCACCAAACTTGCTACTCCAACAGCTGGTGGTGTCATTTTGACTGAGCCATAGTTTCATGCAGCTACGCCCATCCAAGGGAGGTGCTGAACCCCTAAACTTGGAAATGGATGCAGGTAAACGAAAAATAAATAAAGGACAGGCTTCAGCGAAGGAATCGGAATTAAAGAAGAGGTCGGAGCCTGAGTTGACTCACGAGCCGGAGCCCTGAGTTGGAGCATGAGCTGTAACCAGAAGAAAAAAGAAGAATGCATTTTTTGCTTTTACGTACTTGGGTCTTCAAATAGGTAATAAGTAAAACAATCATTCTTTGCCTAATATATGTTTGGATAAATTGAGATTCAAATTGACTCACAGATAAAAAAATTTTTGCCGGGAAAGATTCATGAGAGAACTGTTGGTTAGGATATTCTGAAGTATATGATCTTAAAGAACATGGTTATTTAAATAAAACAATTCATTTTAGAAATTAGTTATTTGTAAATAACAGTGAAAGACTGGTCAGTTTCAGTAAATAATTACTCTAGAAATCATTTTAAGCTAATATTTGAGCTAGGGTTTAGGAGATATTTCAGTTTTAACATACTTTGTGTGATTCATGATTGAATCTTTAAAATAATTCTTTCAGGTCTTGTATAAATAAGCAACTGCAGCAACAGGAAAGTTTCTCCATTTTTCTTGTCGCAGGATTCTGCACCCTTTGTACTTTTTATTTTATTTTTACGAAGTCAAGTTTTCATTTTCATATATTAAAAACTATGTTTTTTTTGCTCATTAGCATATCTAAATTATTTCAACTTATTTATTTGTTATGTAAATGTTTTGCTTTGTTTTTTGAAAGGGTAAACATAAATAAAAGATATGTTCACATTTCAGTAAGACTAAAATTTTTGAAAGGGTAAACATAAATAAAAGACATGTTCACTTTAAAGGAAGACAAAAAATTTCCTTCAGACTCGTACGTTCGCTGAGAGTTAAAAAATATTTCCTTCGGACTGTTACGTTCGCTGAGAGTAAAAAACCATCAGACTGGTACGTACGATAAGAGAACCAAAGATACTTGATAAAGTAATAAATAATATAAAAATATTCATTTCATGAGACTTCCGAACTGACCTGAGTTCAGACTTTGAGAGTTATCAAAATACACATCTTTTCACTCCTTAACCTATGATTTCTCACATTTAAATTTTGTTCTAAAATATTCTATATGACCACGTTCGCTGAGAGTAAAAACAATTTCCTTCAGACTGGTACGTTCGCTGAGAGTAAAAAATAAATTCCTTCAGTTTTAATTATAAGAAAACCACGATGGTATTAAAAGATTAACATAAAAATATAACTCTCCTTTTTTAAGTGATATCTTGTAAACTCTTTGCTGAAGAAGGCAAAGAAAGATAAAAGTTAACCTTATCACTGAGCGTTCGCTAAGAGTAACAAACTTTCGGAACGTCCACAACGCTATCCAGTAAGTGAGGAAATTGCAAAGAGATTTATAAAACTACTACGATCTTTATAGATTTCTATCGTAAAAAAAAATCTAACTATTTTGAGATCCATAATTTTTGCTATATTTATTTAGCATCTTTTGCAGCTTTTTTTCCATTTCGGCTTTTGTATTGTTTTCTAATCTTTACAAGATACTAATTTTGAAGAGAATAAGAAACAATTGGACTACTTTGGATAAATTAGAAAATTATTTAATTATTAAAGAGATTATAGAGTATCACTGTTTTAATTCTTAATTTATGGTAAAATTTATTGAGTCTTACTTATTTTATCTTATTTATGTGGACGTATTTATCTTGTAGAATCCCTAATGTATGACCCGTAGTAATTTTCGATCTATCCGTTCTAGTATATCAATTTTATACTTAGAGTGAAAGTTTTAATTCCTATTTTGCACTATCTCTTCGAGAGATATCCATAAACGATTTTCGGCCCATATGTAAGCAATCTCATAGTTTTGAGCTTATAAAGTAAGAGTTGAAACTATTCCGAAAAAAAAAAAAAAAGAAACAAAATCACAATAAGGCTAGAACGCTATACCTACTCAACAAAAATCTAATTTTAATTTTAGACAAAAGGTGTCAAAACCAAATCTTATTATACGACGAGTAAGCATGGAACCTCCTGACATTTTCAGCATGGAGTCCCCAATGCCAGAAGCTCCATCCAAAGGAGCCAGAATTGAGGGTAATGGTAATGTGTATTTAATGTCAATAAAATTTTTATTAAACCTTCTATGCATATTAAATTATTAACATATATTAAAATTATTATTATTATTATTATTATAATTTTTAATTATATTTTTAATAATTATAAATATATTAATTATTATTATTAGTTATATAGTAATATTTAATTATTATTATTCATTTGTTAATTATCATTTTTTATTAAATTTATATATTATTAGTATATATTATTATATTTAAATTATTATTATATTATTTATATAATTATTATATTATATTATATTATTATTATTATTATTATTATTATTAAAAAAATTCGAAAGATGATTAAATCTGTAAATAGATAGTTATTATTATAATATTATTTTATTTAATTAAATGAATGATATATAAAATAGTAAGCAAATTTATTCTGCTTGAAATACCAGGGAAAAATATATCTAAATCTTAATTATCTGAATTTATACTATAATATATATATAATATATAATATATAATATATATAATATATAATATATAATATTATATATAGTATTATATTAATTTATTTTAGATAGTCTATACACTATAATATATATATGAAAGAAATTCTATTTATCATAATCACTTTTATGCATTGTATATAGGAGTCTATATATTATTATATATACTATATATATATAATATACTTATGTTAAATATTAGTTGACTAGTTACATACAGGACACACACTCTATAGATATATATATATAGTGTTAAGTAAGATCACAGGAAGATAACACTAATAATTTAAATTTTTGAAAGTAGTGTTTTACTCGTGTTATATATGAAAAATTGATGTATTTCTCTGAGATTTAAATTTCTAGCCAATCTTTTAGAAAATCTTTGAAGAGTTTTCTTCATAAGAATATAGTTTAGTCCTTTTACTATCATTATATAGATTATTGTGGGTAAGCATGTTATATATTTGTAGTTCTAATGTAGTTACGACTGCTAAGTCTAACTCTAAAAATTTCCCAAGCTCGAGAATCGAGCCGACGTTATATATTGCACTCGAAAACGGAAACGATAAAATCTAATTTTAACGAAATCTAAGTCTGATCGGAGACGGAAGAGCCACAGGGGGGGGTGATGATCACTTGATGTGCTTACATAAAGATATGAAAGCCGAAGACTAAACAACTTGTCGACTAGCCACACCTCGACTAAGGGCTCGCTGCGCTCAGGCTCCACCTCTCGATTAAGAAGGCACATTTTTTTGTTACTGCATCTCCTGCATCACTAAAAAAAAAACTTTAGTTATAATCCTTATTTCCGCTTGACTCTTCCGATAACATGTTTGAGTCCATATATAAAAAAAAGTCAGAGTTATTTATACAATCAATAGTTTTATGATAGAATTATAGAAATACATATTTAGTAGTAAATATGTCCAACATCACCACACTATATACTCCCTCCACCTTCTATTCACTTTTATTAACCTAAACTATTTCAAGAAAATATAATAATTACCCATACCTAACATCTCTATTACCAGCTAATATTAGCTCTTAATTATATTATACACCCCTGTGAAATACCAGTATATAGAAGTATGTCTGCATTCAAGTATATACGTATATATACAAATATGTGAGCTAATAAATATATAATAACATATATAAATTAATACTGATAATATTATAGGTATATATAACATAATTAGATTAGTTAATATATTATGATATTACTGAGCTACTACTACTGTATTCACACCTAACTGATAGTTAAAAAATGGACCCAGAAACTTAACCTTAACTCGGAAGAGACTTCTTCTAAACTAATATTTATTCACATTCACTGCACATGCGTCCACACTAAGAGTCCAACAACATATTGTATAAGCATGCAATTGATCTATAGCTATGTGGAGTGTGTGAAAGAAAAAGACTATAAAAATTGAAAGTAATTTATTTAAAACTCAGCACTCTGTGACGGGACACGCATCATCCATATAGCCCCACTAGTTGAGGTGTCCACCAGCAGCATTACAGTATATTTTCAGGATTCTCCAATGCCTCTAGGGAGTAAGAAGCCAAAAATTCTGGCGGCGAAAATGTAGCTGTACTGTATTAGACTGACATCTCACTTCCCATGAACATTGATGATTCTTTTGTAATTCAACAAATATGAAAAGCCAAAAATTCTGGGGTCACTCATTGGAGACAATAGTATACCCATACGAGGATCACCCACCAGGGTATGGATTTATGGGAATAAGTACATCATGTTCCAAAGATTTTACATTCACCACACAACACACACACGAACACACAACAACTATCTCAAGTAAAGATGTGATTTTATGTAGTAATATTTCGTTTCTAATGAAAAGCGTTGCCGTTAACTATAGCCTAGCAATTTTCGCTGCTTAAACCTCGTCCCAAGTTTCAGAAAAACATCAAAAAATTTATTCATTTAAAATATTTTTTGCATATATAAACTGAAATAAAAATTATAATAAACTAAATTTAATTTAAAATAAATAACGTGACCAAAAAGTTCCATTGCTCCATAAATTTCAAAACAAATTAATTTACTATATTTTTTAGTTAATGTATCTAAAAATTCAAACACACATATAAGGCAATAACATAATATCAAAATATTAGTGCCTCTACAACAGTTAAATCATAGTTATACTGTAAATATGCTATATTAACATGCTACAGAATAGTGTATATCAAAACATTTTTAAGGTCACAACGAACATTCGGGGTTTGACAAACTTTTCAACGAACATTATTTAAGAAGAATCAATCTTTGGTGTGTCATTTTAAACGTCAAGCGATGGGGAAACATTTCGTGTATTTAAAATCAAGTCCGTAAATAACAATAACATATCTAGCCCTCTAAAGGATAATAATTACATATATTCTACTATACACACATAGCTAGGTTTTATTGACCAATATTCGCATATCTATATAATAAAAAAGTTTTTCAGCTGAAAAGTATCTAGGCGAATACCACAATTAACACAATAATAAAGAACAGTGAGCTGAATAAATTAAAGAATTAAAGGTGATGTTTGCTTGAAACACTTTCTCTCATGGGCGAGAGAAGTGCACTTCTTAAGAGTTTCGCTTTTGCGACATCACGCGAAAATGCTTTTCTTAGTTCTCAGAAAAATTTCACAGTTTGCAAAAGGTTAATGTTACTATTCAGAGTCTATCTTTACACATTGTCTTTGAGTGGCAAGTTCTGTTTCTTTGCGCATCAATTCCAGTATGAAGCTGTTGGATTTGACTAACCCTGTGAAAAGAATTTTTTTCCAATAGAAATTCTTAATCCCATCAAACCACATAACAACTTATTCCTAGAACACTTATAACAACACAATACTATATCATCTAACAAAACACCTACTATAAGCAAAACAACTATTTCCACACTACAGCTATTAGATATCCGCACAAAAGCTGAGTGAATGGTTTAATTTAAATGCGTGTTCGCGACACAACATTAAGTTCCGCGAGTGAGTATTAAATAATAAAGATAGAGGGGGATGGGAGGCAAAATTCGCACCACACATCACCACGTGCTTATTCCACGGCAATTAAACACCGAGACTGAATTTCCTGTCTAAATTTAAATTTGTGAACATTTAGATTTATTATCCAAATAATTCTCTATCTAACATAATTATTTTTACGGATCTTTATTTTCAACGTTTGTATTATAGAATAAATTTAATTAACGTTATAATATATATATAGATCCGCTATAATATATCACCCACCAATACCTCAGTATACTATTTAACTATAGGCTTAACATACCGATAGTCATCATAATATATACCACACACACGTCAATTAATCCGCATTTACCTCATTCCACTCTTTGATAAAAAGTATATTATGAAGGAAAGTATAGATGTAATGCGTAGTATAATGATTTTAATAACATATACATCTATCTTGATAATTAATTGCAATATATTATTATTATTTAAAGAAATAGAGAATTAGTTTGTGCATATATCTCGGACATTATCATTGAGTGTAAAGTGTTCTTATCACCTATTTTGGGGGAGTAGAGTCCTATTTGGCAGTGCATACCCTCACTTGAAAACACTTCCTCAGGCTCACAGATTTTACTATAGTTGGTAAATGTTAAGTAGTATTAACTTAAGATTATCATATATACTATTAATATTATAAATATATTAATATATATATATAATATATAAGTATTATAATTATAATATATTAAAATAGTATATATAAATATATATCATATATATATATTAATATATATATATTATATTATATAGATATTAAATATTATAATATAATATATATATTAATTATAATAGTATATATTATAGCCTAAGAGGGATAGTTCCGTGAAGTGGTATTGAGTGCCACTATAGTATATTAACCAAGTTTAGAGTACGTTATAGGCGCACTTTAACACTCCACCGTTAAAACAAGTTTAATTAATAATTATTATATTGTTATTTTTTGTATTATGATGAATATATTACCGTGCCAGACGTTAAATACCTCGTCAAAGTGCCCGATGACATGACACTGAGTGTGGCAGCGATGCTTCCTTTCAAGGGTAGCTCATTTGGGCAATAAATCAAACACCGTCTTTCAAGGCTCAAAAATATGTCGAGATAGTATATGTTCTACAGGAAAAGGGAGCGGGAGAAAGGTGGAGGTGGAAACGTTATCCCCACCAGGATAAGCATAAGAATATGGATGTTTCATTGCTACCCAAACCAACACCTACAAACTACTTTAGGTAGCCACTGAAACTGTACGTGTGAATAGGTACTAAAGAAATGAGGCGGGGATATAGATGAGTAAGTGCGTAAGGTAGATGAAGGTACAAAGGAGTATAGGTGGCTATATGAATTAAGCTGGTGAGCTAAATAGGACAAACTTAATGTACGATGATAATGTAAGTAGAAAGCTTATAAAAGAATGATAAAGATATTATATTATATATATGATAATGTGGTCATATACTCTTTTAGTTTATAATTATAACTTTATATATAAAAGGGTACGTAGAGAGGTGCGTCTGAGCGATTATAGTTGATTATATTTAACAGAGCGAGGTGATTTAAATAATTTCAAAATTCAATAATGTCAGAAAAGGAGTAACAAAAATGGTTGTACAGGAAAGAAGTAAAAGCGAAGTTAAGGGAAGAAAAAAAAACGATCCTGAGGGGAACTTAAAGAAAAAAGAGTATCAACACATAAAGTAGAAGGCTGAGTGAGATAGATTAAGAGTACTTGTCATCACATACCTAGAATACTAATGAGGGATTATACTAATCTCAAAAGGCAGAGGATTATGAGTCAGGAAGAGAGAAATAATAAGGTACTCAGAGAGAGAAGAGGCGAGAAGGGAATTTGAGGAATAGGCTTATAAGTATTTGCGTTAAAGTACTGCTAGATAATAATCGAAAGAGAAGAGGAGAAATAAGGTAACTTAAAACATCGGATCTTTAGACTAAAGCTCTAATTATCGTATGATGATTAGCGAGAATGAGCAAAACATTACACAATGACCACTTCAAAGCTTACCTTCCTTTGCTGATTCACACTAAACTATTGAGGCCTATTACAACTTCTTTATGCACAGTTCTGCCGTAGAGAACATCTCCGTAAGTCTTACTTGTTGTCGAGCACACGTTAGTACTCGGAGCCACTCTACGAAAGCATCGCGTAGCACGTTTTTGTATATTTGTACTGCTGCTGACTAGAAGATCCTCAAGCCTTCTCTTTTTACAAATTCTTAACATGCCGAGGGGTGAATAAAGCAGAAAATCTAGCTGAGCCAAATGCTTGGAGGAGTAAAGAGGTTGAGAAAGAATACCAGGAGTCTAGTGAGTTCGCGGAAGGATTACCGTTAGTACCTCTCGTAACTCAATAAACAACTGGGTCATTCCTAATTAATCGTGCGTGTTCACTTGTCTGTCGACAAGAATACTACATCAATCTTCTTCCCATCTTTCAGTCAGTAACATACCCGCGTCCTACTTTAAGAGTGCATAGTACCAAGAATCGTATAGCACCCTCGGAATATTCGCGGAATGTATATTGAGCGTCAAAATTACACATAATCATCATCTATAACTAGAGAAATAAGATTGACCTCTTACAAACCTGATTTCCGTAATGTTGATACCACGAAATTTACTAGTTGGCTCGTCGCGACTAAAGTTGAGATTATATGAGCACAAGAGTTCTTAAATAATTATCACTACTTTCCGAAATTAACCAAACAATAGAACGAATCAGATTCACAATAAAAGCAAAATAGCTGAAATCTTCGTAAAACCATGAAGGATATCTATGTGTGTCAGCTTGACTGTACAAGTATGCTTGTTGATAAGCGAGGCGGCTCAGTTTACATGATGTACCCAGCACATTTCTTTACAACACTAGCGCCTATAACACTTATAAAGTATATAAAGATTGAAATTGAAATGTTCCGTCTTTCTTCTTGACTCTACTTCGGTTGGTGAGTAGTAATATATATTAGTACCACAGAATTTATAAATGAGTCATTAAAAATACATCATCAATATAGTGAAGAAGATAACAGACTAAAGAGAAGACAAGGACATTACTATAGTCAGTAAATATACACCATATAAATAATAGAATATATAGGCTAATATTACGCTTATTATACTATCATAGAACTTGGTAATAAGAAAGGTGAACTATATGTTATAGTAATATAAGTGTAACCCTAGAGATGAAGTATAATAACTATGTTATGTGATTAGTAAGTCTACATTAGAGTGAGCGTGATGGACACACGGTTACTCATAGTAAGTTGTGAGTATGCCAAACGGGAGAAGTTTGTAACTACAAATCAGGACCGTATACAAAATTAAAATAGAGTAAATTCAATATAGGCTGAAAGAAATAGAAAACAGAAGAATAATTGAATGGGATAGAATGTAACATAGAAAAATCAAATATCATAATTAGCGCTTAGTAGAGGTAAAGGTAAGGAAAAAAAATATTATCAAGAATTAGAGATACCACTTAAAAAAAAAAATTCAAGGATTTGAAAAAGGTGAAGCGCTGTGCGTTGATCAGAGACAAGCGCGCTTATAAAGACGACCGGAAAGGAAATCATATAGAAGGATTTACTAAGCTTTGTGCCTGACTTTATAGAAGGCTTTCAATTTGTCTAGTACCACAGCAAAAGATTAGCAGAAATGCCGAGGAGGAGAGGACTATGAATGCAAGATAAGAGAAACCAGTCGACAGTTTTTTTTCACAAAAGCCAAACAGATCTGAAGATTGAAAGATAGCAAGAGATTGAGTAGCTTGTTGTTTTCAATAATCCGAAAAACGTTATGATAGACGATCATCAAATTGGAACATCAGAGAGGGCATAATTGAATAAGTATTGTTAGTTGGTGAAATTAGAAGAGAAGGTTCCCCTTTTCTTACAGTTCTAAGAAAGTGGTCTACTAGCATGCACGTTTCCTGAACTGAAGGTGATAAGAGTTGGTTTAAAGCTCGGAAGAGACAGAGACGAGAACTAATTTACACTCGAAACGGGAAGACAAAGCTCGGAGGCATCAAGTTTGAAACCGACTAGAGCAGTGAATATCATCAGGAACCGTCACGAAATTTGGCCTTTTTATGTTAAATCTTCTAAAGTGGAATCAAAGGGAAAGTTTTGAACGAAAAATTCAACCTTATGAGAAGGTAAAATGGCACTTGTGATGCCGGAAGATACCTGAGGAGGGAGGAGGGAAAGAGGAAGAAACAAGAGAAGGGAAAGAGGAAGAAACAAGAAGAGAGAAAGAGAAAGAAAGCCAAGAGAATGAGTAAGAGAGGAGAGATCAGAGAGAAGGGGAATATGAGGGGAGGAGAATAGGATAGGAGAAGGGAAAGATGGAGAAACAAGAGGAAGGAAAGAGGAAACGAGAAGAGGAGAGAGGTATATATGAGAAAGAAAGAGACCAAAGAGAAAGAGCGACACAGAGAAGAAACAAGTATGATGTTGTATACGTCATGAAAGAAAATCGATAGTAGAAAGATAAAAAGTGACGAGAGAGAAACAAGAGGACGGGATTATAGAAGAGTGATGAATGTTATAACGAAGAAAGCAGGAACGAAATGAGGGAAAGAGAAAGTAGGCAATAAGTTACGAGTTAAATGAAGGAGGAGACTAGAAACATTACTGCGAGATTTTATAAGGAGAAAAGTATTTTAGTTAGACGAGCTGAAGAATAAGATGCTTTGTACGAGTGTCCAGGAGCACACTTTAAGGGTTGATTGAGTTTTCTGAAGTTTTCGATTCGAAGACTACTTTAGTTATTGAAGACGGTATGTCAGTCCTGTATATTTTAAAAATGTGGCGAATATGACATGGGAAAATATCAGCAAGAATGATCTTAATACACAGCAAAGCTGGATAGTTATTAGATGAACCAAAGAGTATTGAAATGTACCCAACGCAGTGGCAGGAAGAGAATCGCCTGTCTCGGGCGGATATAGGAATATCGCATTACGCAGTGGTAGCGCACTATGATGACACGTACACGCGTCTTCACATGGCCTAGTGGACTTAGTTATATAACGTCTATATATATATATATAATAGTATACACCCTACTTAATCAGTACATATAATGAGATAAATATATATATATATATAATAATTTGATAACAATAAGAATAGTGATGATAAGAATTTTACCCCTCCTTCGGAGGGTTTGAGTAATGTTGAGTTGAACATAGTATACCGGAATTACTGTATGTATGGTGGACGAGACATTATATGGAGCTAGCATGACAGGGAGAGCAGATATAGATATAGTAAGTAATAAGAATTCAAAACAGCGTAGTATAAATAGCGTGTGATGTGCGCTATTACTATATGAATTTGTTTCTACAACAGAATTTTAATTAATGACGTGCAAGCTAAAGACACACATAAACTGGTAAATATATAGCGAGTCATCATTGTGTTAGTAAACACCGAGAATCAATTGAAGAATTCAGTAGGTGAGAAGAACATGCACTGAGAAGGGATATTTTGAAATCTACAGGGAATGAATCATATGTATGTAATGCTCTGTCATGGTTGTGTGTGTGGATATATTAGTATATTTAGATTCCCAATATATTCAGTATAATTGACCAAATATTTATATGTTGTTTTATATAGAAGTACAAGGTACAGCAGCCATATCACTAGAAAGTATTGACATATGGAGTATGGATTGGAAAAAAGCGATATTTACTGATAGAAAAACGAAAGATAACAGGATAAAAGAGACTACCCACTAGAGTATTCTTGATTCGCTCGCTCACACAAGACAGAGCGACACATTTTGCTGTTAGTATATTTGCGCGTGCACACAATTGAAGCGGGATAGATGTTGTACAAATGACGCTTGCGCTGCGCAGTTGACTTGCAGTTATGTTGGTTTACGACACATTCCGGCGTAAAGGGAGAACATACAGGTAGTAAAGAAGACAACACATGGAAGTTTTTAATAAACTTTCCTTTCAATATTAGGAATCTTAAAAGTAGTAGAATTTCATTGAGTACTACAAATTTAACCCCATAATAGGGATATTCTTGTGAAAACACCAGATGCCCGGCACGGGGTACTACTATTTAATAGATTAATGTAAGCTTTTCCGATGTAAATTTTACAGTTAATGCCCACGAATGCGGTCTGAACTAGTGTGTATGAATGCGAAAAGATTCACGATAGCAACCTATAGAGTGAGCGTGCGGTTCAAGAAGATACATGGCCGGAGCTTGCTTCACCCTTTTACGTCCTGACTAGGTGCTATCAGTGTGGATGTCTCGCCATTTTCAGCCATAAAGTCTCCAAACTGATCTATGGAGATCTCAGACGGATATTTTGTAGACTAATGGTAACTCATGTGCTTCAAGCGTAATGCGGTCAGTTTTGTAGTATGCATAATCTCCACATTATTATTATCTTTTGCGATAAATGCATTGTTATATCTTATTATATTAATAATTTGTAATTGATTATTTATTAAAATTATAGTAGGTATGTACCAATTTGGTTAGAATTGAATATATTATCTATACAGGAGTCGCAATAATTATCTATTGTCTTGTTGGGGATACAGGTGGTCTTGCTCTTTGTTGCCAATAAGAAATCTTACTAGATATTTTTGGTCTACGAGATATAAGACACGAATCAAGGTCGTTTTGCGCTTGTTTATGAAATAAAGGATATAAGGTATAATATATATATATATTGTATGGAAGAATCAAAGTTAGTACGATAAAAATATATTAGTAAGCTTAAATTATATAATTTAAAGTCACTATCATATAGCTATTATCATTAATTATTGGTTTCCATATATAGATTTATTGAGCATATGATTATTAAATATAATAGCTTCTAATATCATAATAATTTATATGCTAATTATTAATACTTTATTCATAAAGCATAATTTAATTGTTTTATTATAATTAAGCATAATTAATAATTATAAGCATACTTAATTATGCTTAATTATAAGTAAGATATATTATTAATAATTATGTATTTTAATAAAAATTAGTGAGAATTAATTTCTGTCATATGAAGTTTTTTTTTTTTTTTTTTAACCAAAATTCGCACTTCAAGGGCATTATTCTATTATATAAAGAGATCGAACTTCCGTTCAAAAAGCTGCCAAACGCCTGCATTATGAGAGGAATCGTAACCCTGACCTTATACCTTGCAACTTTGTTGTTTTTATCTTTAGTATTAAATGCATACTATAGCGCTTATGCGTTTATTTTGTCCATTCCAATCAACGCGTTATTAACACTTAAAATAACACATATCATTTAAGCGTTATTTCTATTTTAAATGTATGTCACAAACCCATTGTTTCCATTTTAAAATAAAATAAATAAACACACAGCTACCATTTAGTGTTTGGATCGTTCTCGAGAAATAATAACAACCACTAGAAATAACTTCAAGCAAGAGCACATGTTAAAACTAATCCGTCTATTTAAGGCGCCCGCCCTGTTGCATCCGTTCATTAACAATACCGCGCTTAAGTACGAATTATCTGCGGCCATGCTTTATCATATCGTACAAAGCTGACTTCCGCACCGCGTCAAGTCTTTCAGTCCGAGTCATTGAGTGCGACTATACAATACGATTCTGTACTATAAGTATCCGCTTCCATCTATTCGAGCGTTTTAAACGCTTTAAATGCTTGTATGGATGGACAAAAAACAGAGGTCAAAAAATAAGAATATAAAATTAGGTGATCTATTTGAAATTACCAATGAAACTGAAAGAAGAAAATGCGAGAAGAAAATGCGAGGAGAAAATGCGAGTGTCGAGTTTTCAAGAGAAAATTAGCGAAGAGAGTAATTAAATGAAATATATATAGAAAGCAAAGAATTTTTAAGGTTATGCCAAGGTTAATCTCTACAAAATAAATGATTTC
This sequence comes from Trachelipus rathkii, assembly GCA_015478945.1. NCBI lineage: Eukaryota > Metazoa > Arthropoda > Malacostraca > Isopoda > Trachelipodidae > Trachelipus > Trachelipus rathkii. The sequence goes on along the minus strand of JABUQX010054068.1, from coordinate 15,310 downwards.
TTTATAATCAAATGTCAGCATTTTTGTCACCATTGTATTATTTCCTCCTACAGTGTCAACATCGTTCGATGGAACGAAGTACTCCATGAAGAACACTTGATAGAGAGAACCATAGATGCCTGTAGAGGTCCTGTCGACATTGTTATCGACTTTAACGCTACGTCGAGATCAAGTAGACGAGCTCTGAAATGCCTTGTAGAGGTAACTTAAAATAAGGATTTATGAACTAAATGAATATAAAATGTCAAAAATGGCGCTTAAGGTCAAATAAATTTAATATTATGTAAGAGGGTAACGCCCTCTAGTTTTTGGTAAAAAATCATTCGTTAACACGCTCATCAATGAGCATATATATTTTATAAACTTAAATCAGAATCTATCTTAAATAAGAAACGGTAAATAATATATTCCTAAGTTGATTTGAAAATAGAAAAAAAATCCAATAAATTAATACCTTACACATTTAATTATATGTGCATTAGGTAAATAATAAACAATGAATCTGAAAATTTGTAAGAAATGTTCAAATATATTTGATCAAAATTAGAATAAAATTGAAAACTGAAAATTTTACGCTTAAAATTTGAAATATTAATATTTTTTTATTTATTTTTTTCTATATAAAGAATGGTGGAGCTTTGTTGTTCAGCTCGGAACAATCTGAAGGATTGCTCGCCAAGCTTGCTAACGAAGCAGAAAACCACAAACTCGTTCCTATTCAACTTGGTTCTATCGATCAACTCAAAACTCTTGTTCAATTGGTCAACGAAGGAAAGGTAAGACAATGATTTTACATTACATTTTATTATAGTGAAGGAGAGCATTGTGAGTTGTTAGGGCGAGAGATTTGTCCTAGCCTTGAACAAGGGTTAGGCAACATACCGGTTAGGTGCAGTGAGGTGAGGAGCCAGTGTCGTGGTGCAGTGAGGTGAGAAAATATGACGGAATGGGATGTTGTGAGAATCGTGTGCATAAGTTTCTTGAGCAGTGCAGCCCAGGGCTGGGCGAAAAGATGCGGTTCTAGGCAAACCTTACCTTTAAACCGTGGTGGACTGTAGGGAAGTTTTTGTCTTAAACTTTCTCTCCGGCATATTTACCCTGACCTTAGAGTATTTTCTGACATTTTAATCCTGCCTTTGCGTAATTTATAGACTAAGTATCCCTGGAATAATTCCTGCTTTGACTCTGAGAATGCTTCTGTGTCTGTAAAAAAGATGGAGCCCGTTGTATAGTCTGTGGCATGAGCAGGTTCGTTTCATTTTCAACTAAACCCCAGTCTCTCATAACTCCATGGTTTCACCATATTTGAGCCAATACCATTCAGGCTAGAGCCAATGATCATTGGGTATGGAATAATTTCATTCTGCTATCACTATTGCTGCTTTACGGAATCGCTGCAGGGATGTTGTTCGTCGGACTAGGCTTACTTTCATTAACCGGATGTGTGCTTACCTCTTTGGTTCCCATACTGACAAAAAAATTTTTAACACATGCTAAAAATAGTTCAGATAATTTCTGTAAATCAGACTTTCCTCCCTCATTCGTTGAGGCGGATCTATAGTTCACACTCTTGCTAAAAAGCCTAATTTCTTTGGCTTCCTATTTTCATATCTAATTTAGCTCTAGACAAATTTGACAATCCTCCTCCTACTCCCACTTTTAGTTGTCTGCGTCGTTACCTGAGGTTACATATTATCGAGTGCGTGGAATTCTACCGTTCTTGGATGTTGGAAGACAAATGGTTCTTATGGCATTCCTTCCCGTGTTTTATGAAGACTGTGGAATCTGAATGGGATTAAAAACCCAGAATTGCTGAATCGATAATTATTTTTACCGGAATCGGTATCAGCATCGGATTTAAAAGTGTTTTTCGCAATCGGAAATAGAATCCCATTGGAATTGAAAGGCGGATATTTCTAAGTGGTTGATAACCGAATACAATGATTTTCAAATTTAGAGCCGAAATCAGAATCGGAACCTGGTTATCTTATAGTAGATTTCATATCCCTGGTTCATGAAGTAGTCTTCTTCTCAACTAACTCTAACTCTCATTCAGCAATGGCCCTTTCCTTCGCTGTTGGAAATGCACATATGCACAACTAATATGTACAACTAACTAAAAGAAAGGAACTCCTTCTAAACAATCTAATTATCGCTCTAAAGCTATCACTTGTATTCCGTCTAAGATCTTTGAAACTGTCCTCAGCTTTTATTTCCTGGGTCATTTGGGCATTCGGAGTTTGAGGTCAACAAGTAATATTCTTTTTTATATTGCTAATTTAGGATCATTTCCCTTAGTGACGATGTATGCGGAACTTTAGTGGCGTATTAGACTAATATCAGTAGGTTGCCTGTGTACTGTGGTCGGTGTGTATACTCGTATGGTTGGTCATCATTTATCCAAGCTCTATACAGAATATGATTTTCTTCGTTTCTTTCTACGCTCCCCGCTCCCCGCTCCCCACTCCCCGCTCTCCGCTCCCTTCTTTTTTTAGTGTGATTTGGTGCTACCAGCATTCACTTCTAGTCTCATTAGCGGGGGTGTGCCATAGCTTTCTTAATATACGATTGGAAATATTGATTTCTCTCAGAGATATATAGGTCAATTTCTGCTCGAGCAGGCCGCCCGCATCTGAATAGCGCTTGTCTCTAATAATAGATGTTCCTTTGTTATCATGATTCTCTTATTCTGAATTTTTAAGTTTCGCATCACTGGTCTCTATTATTTTTAAACCTAGTTTTCTTCTCAGCACTTTTAAGTTTCCTTACATGGTTCTTGCATAGATAATCGACGAATCATATCACACTGATTCTCCAGATGATAACAATAGAATTTTTCAGAATCTCATGTCTTTAGCTTCATATCGTTCTATATCGGCAATTATCAATTGTATATTTGGGATAAGATAAACCGGATGGGTGCGCTTATTATGATGATTACCAGGTCCTTTTATAAGGTCGATAGTTTGATTTAATCTTTGCGTTTGATTCTTGTTGATCTGGAGTAGGATTTTACATCGCGTTTCACAGTGAATAATTTTATAAATTTCAACCTAAACTTGGCTCCTCTGCTCTCTCGTTCTCTTCTCTCCTCTCTCTCTCTCTCTCTCTCTTCTCTCTTCTCTCTCTCTCTCTCTCTCTCTCCTCTCACCTCTCTCTCTCCTCTTCTCTCTCTCTCTCTCTTCTCTCTCTTCTCTTCTCACTCAGAGACACTTTTCTATCCCTTTCGACTGTTATATCGTCTCTCCTGTGCAAAATATCAATGTCCTTGGCCTAAACATGAATAAAATTTGTTTTGAAAACCTTTAATAACAACAATTGAATGGGCTGCTTCCAAGAACCTGATAAATTTGGTCATGTTGAGACTTTTTCTTCTTCACAGTTACTCCAACTATATGAGGGAGTCATCCTCTCTTTTATGGTGTACCGTTTTCATGTTTGGCAGGCTTTACTTCCACGAGTCTTTTGGAGGTGTTGAGTCGAAGGCTAAAAGACATATAGTTTTCGTTACTCGAAATAACTGGCCGCTCGTATTCACCACCATCGCTACGCCCTGGCAGCAAATGGGGTGCAGCATTTTCACATGAATTTTGGGGAAATATTGGCAGTTTACTGAGTTTGACTTCTGATTTACGATCACCTCTGTTCTGTGGAAAGCTCTTCTATCTACTGTATTCCTTGAAGACGTTAACCTTCCTCATTTTAAAGCTTGCGCTTGCGATTTCATACAAAACTTGCATTATGTAAGGTCTGTGAGGGTTTCTTCTTCTTTTTTCATATACCTAATCCTTGAAAGTGCTTTGCTGTGAGTTATGGTAACCATTTAATTTATTAATCCATTTATCATTTTCCCAACAGATCGAACCACCTCCTCACCAGGTATTTCCCGCTGACAACGTCAGAGAGGCTTTCTATAAAATAGGGAGAGGTCAAGTAAATGGAAAAGCTATTCTGGAATTTCCTGACGAAGACGAAGATGAAGAATCACAAAATTAAATAACTTAAGATATTTTATTTTTCTGTGATAATCGTTTAAATGTTGTAAATACAATTTTTATCATTAAAGCTAATGACACAAAGGGGAATTTTCCTAGACTCGGCGGCTGTAGAGTAAGAAGTTGAGTTGATCGTCATGTTAGCCCAATTACATAGATTATAACGACGAAAAACACATAAGGCCTTGGAGCCTTTTCCCTTTCATGTCCCCATGTACAAATACAAATATCAATATCGGAATCGATATTGAAATCGATAATGCCTATTTTAAATATGAAATATGTATCTAACGGCACATGTACTGTATATTTTTTTTTATAAACGAATCATATGTCATGTATTGTTATGTGTGGAACTTCATATTTAAAAACGTAAATGCATACAGTTAAATATGTATCAAAATCAATCTATAAATCGTAGGCTTTTATAAAGCACTAGTTGACAATCTATAATAATGAACTCTCATTGGTCGAAAACGTCAGGACGAATTACATTTCTTGATGTTTGATTAAGTAGTTCGTGTTTAATTTTAAACTTTAAATACGTGTCCTTTTTTCAGTATATAAAAAAAATATTTTTTTTATTTCTCTATAAAGTTAACACTATATTTATTTATATCACTTATCGATGGGAACAAATCTCCCGGTTGTGTAGTACGCTCAGCCGCCGAGTCGTCAAATCATTATATAGATAGTAATGACGAAACACATGGCAGTTTTCGTCGTATATGTGTGTGTCATTTGCCTAAAGGAAATAAATGAATAGTTATAAAATTCGGTCTAGTATTAATAACTTATTTTTAGATTAGGGCTAGTATAAATAACTTATTTTTAATCTTTTAAATATGTTTAGTTTCTTTTAATCAATCTTTTTAGTTTCACTGTAGCTTCATATTAACATATTTCAGTCAATAATTCTGGCATACTTAGCCTGTTATTTAACAAACTTTTTAGTCTCTTCTAAAGTTCTAACCTATATTTTAAATATAATTTTGGATAGAATAGAAAGTAGTAATGAAATTTATGCAATGTAAATTTGTGCCTATAATAAAATAATATTTCCAGTATACCTTTAATTATATCCTTGTTGCAAAATCTTTGCATGTTGTTGTTCACAATTTAATGGGTTACAATTACGGACTGAACGACAACTTAACTAGCTGTGGTTGTGATTGAATTAACTTCTAAGATTTCAAAAGAGACTGGGATTTCTTTCTTTCTTTTTCTTTCTTTGTCGTCGTCTCCCATAGGAAGGAGTTCTTATCCTGTCAGCACGCAGGCGTCTTTCTCCAACATCCCTCTGCGTGCACTATTCCTCTTCTCATTAGCACTCTCATTTTTGGTAGAGAAATAACCATTCTTTAGAGATAAAAGTATTGAGTAAGGAATAATTAAGTAGAAGTTTTCAAAGATACTAAGCTACAAATTTGACAATATCCGAATCTACGTAGTGCATTTATTTTTTAAACTAGGAATATTCCAGGCTTTCACAGGAAATTGTTGGACGATAAACGTTTTGGTTTGCATCAGATTCTCAAAGACAACATAGCATACCAAAGAATTCTTCACTACGATGTAGTTGAGAACCGGAAATAATCTTCCTTAGAAATAGTGCAGCAGGCCGAGCAAAATCTTATTCAGTTTCAAGAAAAAGTTAGATATACACCTTAGGAGAAGTCTGGGAACTTCAATTCAACTCGGATTTTTACTTTATCAAATATCATTGATTAGATGGTAAGCTCTTGGATTTTTTGTAAATCAAACTAGGAACAACTTGAAATCATTTTGAACAAATGTTAAAAGATAATCGTAAAAGAATTTGCGCTCGAAATTATAATAGCTTGATGTTCATGGCTTGCAACGTATCCGTTCTAAGAAGGCGATCTCTAATTGCACTATCGCCTTAGTTTATAATAATTAACTTTGATGTTCGCCACTTAGAGCATATCCGTTCTAAGACGAGGATATTATCGATGACACTGAGAAGGAAAAATAATCCAAAAAACATAATTTCACACACTTGTAGCATTATGATGCTTAATGCTTAGAAACAGATCTGCTCTAAGTCAGCAAAATCATATGTCACATTGACAGTGGACACATTCAACACAATAAATAAACAAAAATACTTAACAGACTATTACGTTTGCTGCTTAGAAACAGATATGTTCTAAGTGAGCAAACTCATATCGCAGAGGTGGGCATCGCTACTCACAAAAGTAATTCCGTTATCGTTACTCCGTTACTTAGAAAAAGTAACCCTGTAATCGTTATTTCGTTTCTTTGAAATGAAAAGTATAAGTAACGAAAGTGCCGTTACTCCGTTACTTTTAGCTTATAACTACGACATTAATTACGGTATCTTAGGTAATTAAATTTTCAACATTATCATTATTAGTAAAAAAAAATTTTACCAAAAGTTTTTAATTATTAATACATCAAAAATTAAGAATTGTACATAAATTAAACACACGCATATATTTGTTTGTATATTCGTTTTTGGCATTCCTTTATGAGGTTGCATATTCAATGTCTTCTGCATTCTATTAGTTACCCTGTAATTTAAATAAAATATACAGTTTAAATGGAAAAACTTAAACAACAACATTGTTTGAAAAATACCCACTTCTTATTTTATGATTATTAATTTTTTTATTAATTTATTTTAATTTCTCCGTTTAAATTTTATAAATATATAAAATGAAATATAAAATGAAATTTAAGCACTTTTAAGATAGTGATTTATTAAAAAAAATTTTACAATTTTATTTTTGAAAAGAATTTAAAGTTTTTCGTAATAATTACGTGCATAACTTGATTGATTTCATATATCAAAACATGCACAAATTTGAGTCTGCTCCTGTCAAGCCTATTGGTTAAGAAGTACGCACCCAATGCATCCTTTGGTTTTCAAAGACAAAATAAATTTCACATGTATATTATTATATATATATATATTATATATTTATTATATATATATAATAATATATATTGATATATATTATATATATATATATATATATATATAACTATATAGTATATATATATATATATATAAATATATATAATATATATTATATATATACTAGTATATATATATAATATAATAATAATAATAATAAAATATAATAATAATAAAAATAATAATATAATAGTAATAATAATAATAATAATAAAGATAATAATAATAAATCTTAAGATAATGAGAGAGATAATATAATATAGGAGAACTATAATAATTAATAATAATAGATAATATAATAATTAATAATAATAATAATCATATAATAAACGGATTTTTTAGCTTGCCGGGTGGTCAATTGGGCTATTCAACAATTCAAGACAGATCGAACAGGAAATTGTAAACCTGACTAAAAAGTAGCGGAAGAAAAAATAAGCGAAAGTTATTTGGTTGCGCTACATTGAAAGAAAAGTAACGAGTCCGTTAACTTCGTTACTCAAAAACTAATTCCGTTAGTAACGAATATACGGACAATTTTTCTATTCTCACGCCAAACTCATCTTCCAATGCACACACGCATAAAATATACAGATTGTTTTAAGATTTTGAAGCTTCTTAGAGATAAGTATCAAAGTAAACACAAATTTTTGTTGTACTTGTAAAGTCTTTGCAGATCGTTTCTGTAGTTTCTTTTTTTCGCTTCTTCTTCTTCTTCTTCTTCTTCTTCTTCTTCTTCTTCTTCTTCTTCTTCTTCTTCTTCTTCTTAAAATAGGTAAAATAATAAACTTAATACCATAAGAATATATAACATTTGTTTCAAAACAGTGGACACATCCAGCAAATTAAATTAACAAAGATACTTAACTGACTAGCCTTGAGTGGACTGTATGCTGGTTCTGTAGTTACGTATTCTTCTTCTTCTTCTTCTTCTTCTTCTTCTTCGTAGTAGTAGTAGTAGTAGTAGTAGTAGTAGTGTAAGTAGTAGTGAGTAGTAGTAGTAGTTAGTTGAGTAGTAGTAGTAGTAGAGTAGTACCTGGATATGGTAAAATCAAACTAACTATTGAGATCATTTGGTAATTAAAAGTAATCTTTAAGAATTTGGGCGCCGAATTTATATAACAGTTTTGATATTCACGCTCAGAAGGTAGTTTACTAACGTTCTTAAGCTAACCTTCACGATCACATTCTCATCTTAATTTGTAATAAACAGATCTGATGTTAAAAGTAAATATTAAAAAGAATTCGCTAGCCGAACTTATAACAGCTTTGATGTTCCCCATTGAGATAAGGTGTTATCAATGGTGAGTGCTCATCTAGCCTCAGTCTAGCTGTGAGTGGACTGTAAAGTCTCTTCTTCTTTCTTCTTGCTTCTTTTCTTCTTCTTCCTTTTCTTCTTCTTTCTTCAGAAGTCTGTCTTCTTCCAAACTAGAGCATTTCTTGAACAAGTAGAAGCTGTAAGTATTTTATAGTCCCTATTTAGATTCGTTATTAACATTTTTCTGATTGACGTTTGTATTTTATGACCTTAGCAATAATTTGTATGTATGTCAGAATTAATAAATATGGTGTGAATCTCTAGACTGTAATAAAAGACATCCGATAATAATCTAGATGTAATATATATATTTTTTGAAACATCGTTGTCGAAAACACTTAAACTCATCCTCAGTTGAGCTGATATGAAATTTTTTATTATCCTGAATCATAACCTATCTATTAAATATATCTTCTATTGAAATGAAAATAAATTAAATATAAAGAATTATAAGCATCTTTTTTTTATATTAACTGAATAAGCTTAATAATTATAATTTAATAAACTTTTTTTAACTAAATATAAGGCACTTTTATGATTCACTGAAGTGGTCCTATGTCACGCCACATTTTCTGACATATATATATAATGAGCTAATTAATAGTCATTGTCAACATTATGTATATAAGTACGAAAGTATAGATATTATCCATTGATAGATATATAAAAATGTTATGTTTTTAATATTTTATTGAAGAATTTATATAAGTTTTGATATTAAATACGGTTAGTTCTCTTATATATATATTATATATATAGCTCTTTTTATCTTTTGCAAAAGCTTAACAGTTTTTGCTTTAATAATATGTGTATGTAGGGTGTTTATTCCATAAATTTAATAAACTATATTAGTTTATTAATATTGTACTTTGTATATATTAATTATTATTTATATTTATTTCTTCGTAGATATTTAAGTTTATAAAAATTTAATTATTCTTCTTTCTTATATTTTATTATTCTCACGTTAGATTAACTTTTCATATCTGATCTTTCCGTTCTTTACCACTGTCTTCTTGTTGTTTGAGCGATCGTATCTTCTCTTCCTCTTCCTAGACATACATAACAAAATCCTCTCTCTCTCTATCTCCTCTCTCTCTCTCGTCTCCTCTCCTCTCTTCTCTCTCTCTCTCTCTCTCTCTTATCTCTCCTCCTTCCTCTTCCTCTCTCTCGTCTCTCTCTCTCTCACACTTAAATTTTTCGTTTTTAAGCAACGATACCAGTGGGAATGATATAGAAGTTGGGCAATGGCTGAAAATGGTTATATGATTATATTACATATATATAACGTATTACATAGACTTCATATATAAATATTAAGTGCCTATATTTGTTTATAAGATATTAGTGCAATATAATAATATATATTATATATTATTATATTAGTAAAAATATATAATTATTCAATTAAAATTAGTATTGTCAATTATAATTATTATAGTAAAGGAAACAACTATATTTACACTCATAATTAGCCAAAATATAATCCCCTAATGCATAAGTCAATAATATATATTATAATATATTAGATATATAAGATATTATATATTATATTATAGTGTAAAATATAGTGATATGTATATATATACTGGTATTTACATTAGCTGTTTATCTCAGTTTCATGTATTTTATATTACCCTTATTGTTCTTCGCTGATTAAACTTGCTGACTTCCATACGAATGGGTTTGGACGTTGGTATTCAATCCTAACGCGCTTTGAAGTCTGAGTTTTATTCTGGGGGCTCATAGAATTATAAACTTTATAGCTTAGTCTAAGACACGTGTGAGCGACTGTTTGGAGATATGTCTCAGTGCACATTAAAAAAGTTCTTTTTCTTTTAGTTCCCCCCGTAATTACCTCTCTGAGTATACGTTTTTTCAATGGTCGCTATATGTATTAGCACGTTTATAGGAAAGATAGTATTATTGTATATAATATGAAACACAAAACTCAGTTAAGATATTAATGCATTGTTGGAGTACTCTAACGGCCAATTCCTTTCAATTGCCAAGGCGATTGATAAATTGTCATAAATAAATGAGAAATTTGGGTGGCTATCAAGTAGGTAGAGATACAGGTGTACTGGTCGCGGCGAGCACCAACCTTAATGCTCGCGAGAAAGTTTGCTCGTGTTTAAGGTGGGCTTCGCGGTCCTATACTCTATTATCTCATAAAAATAACTATTAAAATTATAATAAGTTTTAAACAATTTATATATGTAGATACTTTTATATATATTATTCTTAGTTGATTATATATTTATCTTATAAAATAATTATTTATTAATACATTTATTATATTAAACCTATCTATATTAGTATATATTACATATTTTTATAATAAACTAAATTATTATTATATGATATATTATTATAATATATAGTTATATTGTAGTACTCTAAATAGTACATCAGAATAATTATATATTGCCTCGCCCATAAAGTGTATAAATTTATATATTTAAATCTGCGTCGAAATTGACTGGATAAAATAAATATTTGACTTTCACCAACGAGAGTCCAAAAACATAAGGGAAGCAAGCATTTAGAATAGATTCTATAATTTCGAATCCTTATTTTAATGATGATGCAACCCCAATATCTACAATACTCTAATTTAGTTCCGCTGAATCCTCTCACGAAACCCAGTTAGATAGATAGCTCTCTTTTTTTTTTTTTTGAAGAAGAGAAGAAATTTTAATTTTTGGAAGTTATATAATTTTTCGGAGAGATTCGGAGAAATATTTCAAGTTAATATTACTCTGGACGAGTGATTTTACCTGTAAAAGAAGAAAAAATTTAATCTAGAGTCAAAAATGACTTCAATTTAATAGCAACTTTTGAGTGCTTATAAATATAGAAAATGGGATATCTATGTTATGTTGACTCTCTCTCTCTCAAAGTAGACAAAACGAAGTCAAGTTACTGACAACCATTCCCAAACAATCTTGCAGCAGCCATAACCCTATTTATAGTGAGGTTTGTATAATATAACTATTAATATAGTAGATAGTTACTATATTTAGACGTAAGAGTTGTTTGTACTTATTCCAACTTTTCGGTTCTTGGGGATGATTGAGAATGTCGGAGAACCTTTGCTTGACTTGATTTGTGTCACGACTATGCCGACGAAATGTTTGGATTTTTATTGTTGTCCCCTGCAGATACGAGATGAGATCGTTGTTGCGTGAAGAAGATCCGTTTTTGAAAGTTAAACAAAATTTTTCCAAATAATTATCTAAAATTGATCGTATTGAGAAGAATTCGGCGGTTCATATCTTATTTAATAAAAAAAGAAAAAAAGAAAAAGAAAGAAGAAACTTTAAATAACCCATGTAGTGGTTTATTGAAAAAATGAATATTAATATTTTTGTAATACTTAAATATGTATACTTCAGAGATTTTTGATAGTTTTCCCTCCTACTCGCTATATGAGCCCATTCTCACAATCGTTGCAAAGGGCTCGATTGGAGAAAATGTGTTGTCGACCATTATACTTAAGAATTATTTGTCGACTCTCTTGAACTGGTGAAAAAAAAATTTAATGTCCTGTCTACAACTTGCCTTGGAATAACTTGATACCACTTTTAACTAAATTGAAGAAACTAATAGCAACAACGTTTATTTTATAAATATTGTCACAGGATATTCAATAAAGAAATTTTTAATTATCAGTGAGAGTACGAGAGAGAGAGGAGAGAGAGGAGAGAGAGAGAGAGAAGAGTATGAGAGAGTTAGAGAGAGAGAGAGAGAGAGAGAGTTGTAAATAAAAGACGATGGAACTGAAAGATTCTCCTAATTTTTTTTAAATTCATTTTTCTTTTTTTTTCTTTTTTTTGCTGCGAATAGCAACAATACTAATGAAGATTTTTCCTTTTAACATTTCCTGAAAAGCACCTTTGTTAAAGTTATATAATAATATGAATAATAATCCATAATATTACAATAATAATAATAAAAATAATAATAAATAATAATAGGATTAATAATAATAATAATAATATATTAATAATAACTAATAATAAATTGTTCAGTTGTTATTTATCATTGTAGTAATTAACGTTCAAATATTATAGTATGTATATAAGTATTATGATACTCTACTATATATACAACAATATATATATATATTAATATATATTATGATATATATATTATTAATATATATATATAATATTATTATTATATATATATAATATATATTATAGTATTATATATATATATCAGTATATAATATATATATTAATATATATATATTAATATATCTATATAATATTTAGATATAATAGTATTAATATTATAATAATATATATATATATATATATATATATATTATATTTATATTATATATATAATATTATAATATATTAATATATATATATATATTAATTTAATTACTTATGATATATATATTAAATATCAGATATAATATTAATATAATTTAATAAGTAAGTACCATATGGATGATATGTAACTAATATTTTTTGTCACGCTATAACCTTGTGCAAATTATAATAATACACTACTATATAATCTAATATATACTACTAATATGTATAATTTATATAGATGATAACTTATATATAGCGCTTATCTTATCACGAGGTAGTTTTAAGTATTAAATCTTATTTTGGTTTACCGTATATATATATTATTATAATTGATAAGAAATAAGATATATTATATATATATAATTGAATATTATACGTGTTTTATATAGGGATATCCAAGACGTAAGTTTTAATTGTGTATTTTAATATAATTTATCTTAAAATCGTCGTTATAATAGAATAGTTAGCCCTCTAACACTGTGCTTTTGCTCTAAATAAACGCGTACTCATAGCACATCTCTCTCCTCATCTCTTGCTGCTCTCTTCTTTCTCTCTCTCTCTCTCTCTCTCTCTCTCCTCTCTCTTTCGTCTCTCTACCTTCTTTTCACTCTCTCTTTCATCTCTCTCGACTCTCTCTCTCTCGTTATCGCACCTTATACATCCGGGCTTATACCTTTCATGTGTTATACCTTGATATATTATACTCACTATATTGTTATTCCTACCAGGTGACGAAAGAGGTCCTTCCATTGCTCTCCTTGTGCCCACCATTCCTTAGCCATTGTCCACTATGCCTCTCGTAAGAGCGAAGTGAAATTTCACTCCGTTGTCTATATTATACTATAAGACTATAAGCCGATTGATATAAAAATTATTAATATATATAATTATATAGTAAATATATTATATAATATATCCATAATATTAATAGTTTTATTTATTAAGTTTGAATAATCGTATTATATATATTCTATTATTATAAAGTATATAGAAGTCCTTCGCGATATAATATATATAGTAATATATATACTAGCAAGTGATATTATTTTATGATATTTCATATATTATTATATATATATTATATATAGTTATATGTATATTATATATTATATATATATATAATATATATATATATAATATAACTTCCGGATATATATAGTATTATATATAATATATAATATACAGGTTATGCTTTCTATGTAGAAAATTTATCCCATATATGGGACCATTCCAGCACATGAATTTTGGGGTGGAGATGCATGAACCGAAATAAAAAAAATTTGGGTGCAGTCGGAGCGGAGATAATCGCGGGCCGACTTTTGCGGGCCATGAATCAATAACGGGAGTACTGATAGAGCGCGCATCCAATGATAAAATTTGATAGGAAGGATTTAAAAATGAACAAACGCTCGCAGCCGGAGCACGGTTAGTCCTCTGAGCAAGCTCTCGGCGGATGCCGTAAGCAAAGGCTCTGTGGGCCGGAGCGGAGTCGGACCTGGTAGACCGATATAGTGAATATATTTAAAACGAATGAATAGTAATTATATGAGCTAGGAGTTGGAGGCATACTAATATAATAATTACATTAAAAAAAAGTTACTAGCTCCACACCCCTGGGTCACGGTTCAAGAAATTTGTGGGGAGGGGGGTTCTGACCCTTCTCTCCCCCCATACGGCCATACAACTTACGTATGTTAATAGTTTTAAAGGTTGCTATACAATGTCAATGGTACTAGAAGTTTTAACCACTCAATATGTTCTTTTTCAATATAATCACGTATACTTTAATCTAAGCGTTGATCAGTGAGGGAAATAATAGAATGGGTTTTTACTATATATAATATTTGTTCATATATATCACACAAAAAAATATAATTATTATACAGTTAAATTATTAATTTTGGTTATAATTCCTTTAGTGTAATTACGGTTATAATGTTAATGTTGTTATTGATTGGAATGACTTGTAAGCAAATTGAAAGAAGATCTTGTTTTTATCTGGTAAGCGTTTTCTTATTTGGTGAATAAAATGAGCAGTACATATGTGCATTGTTTTGAGATAATGTTCCAACTGTCTAATTTAAAATGTAAACAAACATCAATTAATAATGTAGTTTTTTATTTTAAATAATTAATTATATATTAACGATGGTGTTGGTAAAACAAAAAGTACGTACATCGCAGATAACATTATAATGTCGGTGAATATTATAAGAAAACTTAACTTCTATACCTACTAAGATCGGAATTCCACTTGCCAGTACGTTAAGGTTCTCCCGCACAAGTTTTTTGAGTGAACTATAAAATCGCATGACTCAATGTGAGAAGACAAAATAGGATATAGTGAGTTATGAGAATAAAAACCTAGATGCTAATCGAATTTTTAATTCGGAAGTAATGAAAATTAATCGTGACTTCCTAAATATAATATCACTAACGAGAACTGATAAGTGACCATTGTAATGACCCAGATAAACTAACGAGATACGAATCAATAACATGAGCAAAACAGAATCTAGAGTAGAGCTTTCAGATTTTTCATAAGTAGTTCTTTACTTAATACTATGCTAATACTAATACTAATTAAATAAATTTGTATACTGAATGACAAAGATGATAAGAATAAAGGAGCAATGCCCAGAATACTCCGGCGACATAAGAATCAAGAATACAAGGAAGGAATATCTCAAATCATTAAAAAAGATGA
>JABUQX010054067.1:20000-27141 GCA_015478945.1 Trachelipus rathkii | reverse complement strand
CATTAAAAACACCATGGAATTCTATCTTCTCTGATCAAGACAGATCATTAAAGAAAAAAAGAAGAATAAAACATAAATTTAGAGTTTAGACTCCATAAATTAAAAGTTTATAACTCTGCTTTGAGAAATGAAGTAAGGCTAATAAAATATTCAACATTATGAAGAACAATGTTCTTCCTCCAACAAGACAGAGAAGGAGAACATTTAACTACGAAGAAATATTATAAACAAATTAAAATTAATTGGATTAAAAATTAATAAATATCCAATTAATAAATTAATTGGTATAAAAGTTAATTAATATCCAATTAATATCGGATTAATAAGAATGATAATCCTTTAGAAAGAAATAGATTTCTAAAGAAGAATCTCGTATTGACAAAATGGAAGAAAATGTTCTTTCCTCAATAAGAACAGTTAACCAAGCACAAATATTAAGAAGAAATTGATATTTTTCAAATATAAACTCTTAAGGAAAAAAGAGGTTTAGACAATCCAACTTAAGTATTAAATTGAAGGAAGGTTTAAGACAAAGAAATTAATTACCACTTCAATATTATAAGAAGAATAGTGAAGTGCTTAGATTTAAAATTGAAAATTCAGAAAATTTAGATAGATACTAGAATAATATTTTATTCTGGCAGACTTTAAAAGAGAACTTTAAGGAAAAGTTGAAGTCTGAAAACAAAATTTAGATGACATTTTTCATTTTCCTTATATTTTAGGAAATAAATTTAAATTAACAGTCTTTTGTTTAGAAAAAAGATAGAAAAAATAGAATTTATTATGGAAGAAAATGAATGATGGATATGATCCATCCTCATAATTTTTGCATTTAGTAATTTTGCATAATGAACCAACGAGTTTAGCAAAACTGCTCAAGTCATTTAGGAATTTAAGGATATCAAAGCTTACATCCTAATTATTTTTATTCTCAGAAATTTTCAAAAGAACTCATGTGACAAAAGTTTTTACATAAGATTTAGGAGAATAAAATAGGCATTTTCATAAGTCGTTAACTCTTATATGAAATTCCGAAGATTCATTAAGTGTAACATAAGGACGAACAAAAGGCAATTTATGGGTGAAGTTGAAAATATCTCGTGAAATATTACATGAAAAATAAGTCAGGAAATGAAAACTAACCTTTTTGGAACAGAGAAACTTTACATAAATTTTTAATAAAAAATGTTTATTTATTGATTAATCAAACATTAATAACTAGCAATATTTCTTATGCCTATTTAAACCATAGTTTATAGGATAAGTAAACAGAAAGAAAATAAGAATTTTTATTTTGTTCAACCATTAGGGTTTCACTGAAGAAACATAGGTTAAACTTTGAATAGAGTTCCAAATAAAAGAATAAATGTTTTGTGTTGTTTTAAGTTTCAAGAGATTATACTATCAGAAAAGAATTGATAAGAAAAATATAACATCAGAAATTAAACAAAATGGAGATTAAAAAGACATCTTGGATTGCGACTTAAGGAAGACACTGCAAAAAAGATTGGACACCTTTTCAGATAGGAATTTTTCATTGATAGCTTTCAAGAACTCTAGTACATTTACATTTTTGTTTAACATCACAAGATTGATTAAAAAGAACATTTTTGGGGCGATATCCAAAGAGAAGACAACTGAGAAGAATGGACAACTTCAAGAGAGATCTTTTATTTGATACAGTCCCCAAGAAGTTTAATTAATTACATTTTGTTAATATTTTGAAAGACCATTCAAAGTGAGTTTTCCAGTTGCATCAGTTTTAACAACGTTTGACCCTAGATAAGAAACAAGAATTTACTTCTAAATGGATCTGGACATTCCATTGAAAAAGTAGAAGAAAGCCAAGTAGGCCTATCCCTGATTAAGAGGTATATCCCACAGAAGATAGGGGTAGATATAAAGAACAAAAAGGTTCTTTTATAAATACTAGCATAGAAAAGTAAGTTTAAAGGTCAAAAGTTGTGATAATTTAGACAACAATATGGAGACGAAACTTTTTAATATTTCTGTTAGAAAACAACATACAGAATCATTCGAATCTCATCTGTGAAAAAAGGATAGAAAATCCTTACTATTTCAGAATTCGGAAATAATCAGGAATTTCAAATAGATTGAAAGGATAGCCGATTATTTACCAAAGAATTCTAGTAGACTATTCAGGAATTGTAAATCTACAGTGAAGATTTACAAGGAATACACCGTTGGTTACTACCTTTGAGAAACTCGACAATAAATTAGAAAAAGTAATGAAAATTTTCATTTAGGTTTGAGAAAAAGCCTCTTTAGGCATATAAATTATAACATTTAGTTAAGTAACTTTTCAGTTGAAAAGAAAATTTAGATAAATTTAAGTTGAAAGTTTAATTAATGAAATTAACATTAGAAAATAATTTCAGTTAATAAGGAGATTAGGAACTCTGATTTTAAGCCCAATTGCTGCCATAAGGGTCGAAAGGTGTGTTTAAAATCACTTGTGTTTTCTATTTCTCCATAATGAAAGAATAATTAGTGCCATAAATGAAGAGAAAATATGGTATAGGGTTAAGCTAACCCAAAAATAGGAAAATAACCTACCTAGGAACATTAATCCTGGCAGTAATCTATCCTAATAAGGATAATAGTAAAAGTTATTCAAGTGAATAAAGACTATAATATAAACCTTCAAAACTTTTAATGCCTTAGTTGGAAAATAGAAAAGAAAATAGAAAAGAAAATAGAAAATGAAATTATAACTTTAAAGTTTTAAATTTGCTGTGGAAATGCCTTCTTCTCTCAGACATTTAAGAGTTTAAAGAACTAATAATGAAAACTGATTTCGTAAGAAACGTCAGAACAAGATTAAATTTCAAATTTACCAGAATTAGAACATTGAAAATTATATGTTATTTATCAGATAAATATTATAATAACACATATAGGTTATAAGTTCATATTTATTGCAGAAACACGTTTAAAAATTATCTTTTATATTTTTATATTTTTATATAAGAAAAATATATTTTATATATGTATAGGATAGAGAACCATACATATTTTACAAGAAATTAGCAGAAAAATATAATAGAAAATTCATATATTTTAAGTGAAGACTTTAAAGGAAACATTGCAGAAAACACATGGAAAACAGACACTAACATATGTTATCAAACTTAGAAAAGATACTATAAAAAGAACAATCAGATTATCCTGACACAAATTAATTATGATAATTATAAACAGAACATAAAACTTCAATTTTGTTTTAAAATGATAGGAATGGTAAGAGAAGAGATAGGAAGTATAAGACACTATGATTGTCTAATCGCTATCTTCTCATTCATTCCCAACAGAAAGAACAAATTGATTCAGGTAAACAGAAACCAAACAAAAAACTTTAAATTTGTGACAAATAACTAGATAACAAGAGAAAGTTAAAAAATTAGATAGAATTTATTCATTAATGAATAGATTATTAGAACAGAAAACAGGAAAATAAATCAGAATAAATCATATTTCCCAATTAGGAAAACATATTGAAATATTCTACATCCAAAACACAGAATTCAATTCTAGGAAAATATAATCCTGATTTTTTAGTCCTAGAAAGTATCATTCTTGATAGGTTGAAAGCCTAAAACTGTAAAGAAAATATTTGGTTTTAACCAAAAATGTATATAAAACCTACCTCAGAAGTGTAAAAAATTGTAAATATGGAATTTGATAAGCTGAGGTAGTGAAAACTTATAAACTTAGAATTTAAAAAATTGAAAGTTTAGGTTGGAAAAAATAGAAATATTGAGAAGAGAAGAATGGAGTATCTGAAAATTGAACATAGCAATTCTCCATAAATTTTCAATAATTTCCAAAACTTTCTGAAATAAAAGTGCCTTCTTACAGAAAATATGAAACATAGTCTTATTGTAAATAAGTTACTTAAATTAAGTTAATTAATAAGTTTTCTATTTATAAACTTATATCAAAGAACACTTTGTAAATTAGAGCTTTGAAATGATATTCGTAAGAAACAGATCACACATGGAAAAAGTTTTCTCCTCTAATGAATCAATTGATAGAAAACAGTTTCTTCGAAACTGAATTGTTACTATTTAATATTAAGAATTTATAAATGGAATTTTGATTGATTAATGATTAAAGAAGATTTTCTTCCAATCTTACCAATTAATTCCATTATCTTTATTCAGATTTATTATAAATAAAATTTTGATACATTTAGAAATGAATTATAGTTAAATACTACGACGAAATTCCGTAGAATTAAAATGAAATTTTTATAACTTGGATCATGAAACTCTTTTCATTTCAACCTTTATCATCTATCAGACAGAAGGATTAAGTTGAATTTTGGCCACTTTCATCTGAAAACCTTTTGAAAGAAAAGATGACGTTAACAACATAATAAAAACGATTTCCATGATAATCAGGAAATGTAAAAAAGCGATACTATTGAAAAGGGACCCTTCGTGACAACCTCAGTAGCAACCCTGGCGAGGTCCGAAGGTTGTAACTTCAAGAGTTACGAACACGAAGGAAGTTTCAACATCAAGACTGTAACTTCAAGAGTTACAAATGAAGAAAAGAATCAACATCAGGTCTTTAACTTAAAGAAATTCAACATAGGATTTATACCATCTGAGTTAAAAGAACTCAATTAAATTGTGTTGAAGAACATCACAAAGTTAAAGCTATACTAATTGACTTCAAGAACATTAATTAGTATATTGTATAAAAAAAATTTTTTTATATAAATAAATATTTTTAATATTTTCATACTTTTATATCCTTTAGATTTAAGTTTTTTTTATTACATTACTATACAAAATATAAAAAACTTTACACATTTTACATTCTTTTTAATCTTTAGGTTTAAGTTTTATTACAAAAAACTTTACATATTTACTTTTTACATTTTTTTTTATTTTTATTTGTAATTTTAGGATAGAGCGTTCGTATTTTTATTATTAGAATGTTAATTTAATACGGAATTATTTTTTTTTTAATTTTACCCGCTAGGGTCCCAATTATTCTGATAAATAAAAAATTAAATAAAAATCGAAAAACTTTTTTTTTTCTGAAACTTTATTTCATGTAATTTATTATTTTTTTATTAAAGAAAATCTATAAAAAACTAAAAATTTAATTCAGAAATTTTGTTTTATTGGATAATAATAAAAATAGTTACATTCAGAATTAATCTTATTTTATTTTGTTTTAAATTTGTTTTAATCAGTTTAATTAATATTAAGAATTTTCATTTTTTAAAGTTATCATTACTCAGAATTACCACAGTCTAATAATATAGTTAACGCAAAGTCAGAAAAACCGCCTTACTTGATTGTAAGCGTATAGTAGAAACCAACGAACGAACGAACATTCGTGTGCGAAAGAAAACGTACGTTGGAACATAATCTATTATATTATGTATATATTTAATATATATATATATATATAATATATATATATATATAATATATATATATATATATATAATATATATAATGATATAATATATTAAATATATATTATATATAATATATATATATATTATATATATATCATATATATACTACAGAGCCCTCCTAACCACTAGGCAAACTAGGCAAATGCCTAGGGCGGCAGAAAATGAGGGGCGGCCGTAGGTGGCTAGAACGCGGCAGACAAACGACAGCAAAAAAAAAAAAAAAATATATTATATATATATATCATTATATATATATATATATAATATAATATATAGTGGATATATATATATATATATTATGTATAATATATTATAATATATATAATTTTTTGGTGTTCACCACCACTCACGGGCAAGCTCTATTCAGGAGGGGGTGTTGCACGCCCTCAAAAGTTCACACTTAACGCAAATTAAGCATATGACACAGACGCAGGCTTTTGAAGTGAGGGAGATTAAATCAGGCAGGAAACACAGATGGAAGAGAATTCCACAGACGAGGTGGCAGGAAAGAAGGAAAGCACGCAGCGAACTAGCCTGGAGTTACAATATCCACACAAAAACTCGTGCGCGCAGACACAGCAACCCTGTGTTTACGAGGGGTCGTAAAAGGTTGGTGGTACGCGAGTGACCAGTTTTCCTCGAGCACCTGCCGCTGCGGTACCTATAGAAAAAGCGATAAAGCACAACATCGCGGCCGCAAAGATAGAGGGTCAAGAAAAGTGGAAAGTACGGACAGTTCACTCGACTCTATCACTGCGACCTGTCAAAGCTGGGTGAGACCAGAGGCCCCCCCCCCAGATATGAGAGCAGTACTCCATACAGAGCGGATGGGCAATTGTATAGCTGGAGTAATGAGAAGAGAAAAAAAGTCTCGCATCTAAACAGACTCCCAGTTTCTTTGAGCCGCCCTAGCCCGTTGTGATGTGAGGTTTTCCAAAAACATTTTTGTTTATGTTAAGGCCAAGGATGTTTATTTTGTCAACAGGAAAGACCGAGAGAACCGCGAAAGAGATAGGAAAGTTGGAAGGTGTTTTAGAGAGGGAGATTTGTAGAAGTTGAGTTTTAAAGAATTAAATTTCACAAGGTTGAGACGATCTCAACCGGAAATTCAATCCAGATCTGCGAGAATAAAATTGGAAGATTAAGACGAGAGGCAAATTCTAGAAGTAAAAAGAGGGAGGACAAAATTGAAATGAGTTGAAGAATGTGTTGGAGTGTGCCCTTCCAACACTGAGGGAAAGTGTTAGTTTGAGACATAGAGAAATATAGTTTGAACGAGGGGCGGGGTCAGCACGGAGGCACACTCCTCAAATTCGGGGAGGAACGCCATCCGGTCAACCCGCCTTCCTAACGTTCATAGATTTTCAGGAGTTCATGCACCGATCAAAATGTAATTACAGGCAAAAGCATAGGACACAGAAGGAGAAGGAGAAAGAGGAGGGGGAGGAAGAATGCCAGAACGTCCAGGGTTGAGTTAAGAGGAAAATAGGAGGAGGAAAAAGAGATTGGCCATTTCAGTTGGAGAATTAGCACAGAACCGTCAGATCGAATATGAGGAGGAAGGCAGATTTACAGAAGTTTGTTAGAGATGTTTTTGGCAAGAGGACAGAAAAAAATTTTTCAGTAGGAGAACCTAGGAGGTTGAATGAAAATTAGCGAATGAAAGCGGCTTTGCTC
>JABUQX010054067.1:0-15000 GCA_015478945.1 Trachelipus rathkii | reverse complement strand
AAGCACTTTCCCTCAGTGTTCGGAGGGCGCACACGTCACAACAAATTAATGAAAATCAATAAACATTATCTAAATCAAATAGCTCCTCTAATTCCCTTCATTTTTAAATCTTTCAATTTTATTTTCGCTGATCTGGGATAGGATTTCCGGTGGGGTCGTCTCTAAATTGTGAAAATTTTATTCCTTTAAAAACTTCAACTTCTACAAATTCCCTCTCTAAAACACCTTCCAACTCTCCTATCTCTTTTCGACGGCTCACTCGTCTCTCCTGTTGACCAAATAAACATCCTCAGCCTTAACATAAACAAACAAAATGTTTTGGAAACCTCACATCACAAGGTTGCTAGGGCGGCCTCAAGAAACTGGGAGTTCTGGTTTAGACTGGAGATTTTTTTCCTCTTCTCAGTTACTCCAGCTATATAAGGGCCTTCATCCGCCCTTGTATGGAGTCTGCTCTCATAACTCTGGGGGGGGGCTCTGGTCCTCAAAACCCTAAGTCTTTTTGGACATAGGTCGAGTCAAAAGCCACATAAGTAACTTAATATAACTGTTTTCCGTACTTTACAACTTCTTTCTCTTTGAACCCCTTCTATCTTTGCGCGCGGATTGTTTGGTGCTGTTAATCTCTTTTTCTATAGTACCGAGCGGCAGGTGCTCCGAGGAAAACTTGTCACCTCGAGTACTCATAACCGTTTACGACGCCCTTCGTAAACACTAGGGGTGCTGTGTTGCGCACGCGAGTTTTTGTCGTGGCTATGTGGTAACTCCAGGTTATGTTCGCTGCGGTGCTTCCTTCTTTCCTGCGACCTCGGTTCTGTGGAATTCTCTTCCATCTTGTGTTTCCTGCTGAATTTAAATCTCCCACCCTCACTTCAACGCTTGCGTCCTGGTGCTATATCGTAAATTTGCGTTAGAGTGAGTTGAACTTCTATGGCGTGCAAACACCCCGCCTCCTTGAATAGAGCTTTGCCCGTGAGTTGTGGGTGACAACTGTAAAAATAAATATATATATATATATATATATATATATAATATATATATATATAGTATATAGTATATATATATATAATATATATATTATATATATATATTATATATTTTTTTTTTTTTTTTTTTTTTTTGCTGTCGTTGTCTGCCGCATTCTAGCCACCTTAGGCCGCCCTCATATTCTGCCGCCCTAGGCATTCGCCTAGTTTGCCTAGTGGTTTAAGAGGGCCTCTTTCTGTAATATATATATATTATTTATATATATATATATATATATATATATAATATATATATTATATATTATATATATATATCATAAATATATATAATATATATATATAATATATATATATTATATATATATATATATATAAATAAATATAACATAATATAATAGATTATGTTCCAACGTACGTTTTCTTTCGCACACGAATGTTCGTTCGTTCGTTGGTTTCTACTATACGCTTACAATCAAGTAAGGCGGTTTTTCTGACTTTGCGTTAACTATATTATTAGACCTGTGGCTAATTCTGAGATAATGAATAACTTAAAAAAATGAAAATTCCTTAATATTATAAACTGATTAAACAAAGTTTAAAACAAATAAATAAGAGTTATTCTGAATTTGTAACTAACTTTTTAAGTTGATTATCCAATAATAAACAAAAAGAATTTCTGAATTAAATTTTTAGTTTTTTATAGATTTTCTTTAATAAAAAAATAATAAATTACATGAAATAAAGTTTCAGAAAAAAAAAAGTTTTTCGATTTTTATTTAATTTTTTATTTATCAGAATAATTGGGACCCTAGCGGGTAAAATTAAAAAAAAAAAAATAATTCCGGTATTTAAATTAATTAAAGTAATGAATGTTTAAAAAAAAGGTCTCCTTAAATCTAAAATTACAATAAAATAAAAAAAAATTGTAAAATAATACAAAAAAATATGTAAAGTTTTTTGTAATAAAACTTAAACTTAAAGATGAAAAAGAATGTAAAATGTGTAAAGTTTTTTATATTTTGTATAGTAATGTAATAAAAAAAACTTAAATCTAAAGGATATAAAAGTATGAAAATATTAAAAATATTTATTTATATAAAAAAATTTTTTTTATACAATATACTAATTAATGTTCTTGAAGTTAATTAGTATAGCTTTAACTTTGTGATGTTCTTCAACACAATTTAATTGAGTTCTTTTAACTCAGATGGTATAAATCCTATGTTGAATTTCTTTAAGTTAAAGACCTGATGTTGATTCTTTTCTTCATTTGTAACTCTTGAAGTTACAGTCTTGATGTTGAAACTTCCTTCGTGTTCGTAACTCTTGAAGTTACAACCTTCGGACCTCGCCAGGGTTGCTACTGAGGTTGTCACGAAGGGTCCCTTTTCAATAGTATCGCTTTTTTACATTTCCTGATTATCATGGAAATCGTTTTTATTATGTTGTTAACGTCATCTTTTCTTTCAAAAGGTTTTCAGATGAAAGTGGCCAAAATTCAACTTAATCCTTCTGTCTGATAGATGATAAAGGTTGAAATGAAAAGAGTTTCATGATATTTTCTATTAGAAGCAGTTGAAGATTTTTAGAAAACTCTAAAAAATAAATTTTTATTAAATTAAATTTAAATTTATAATAATCAAAACAGTTAACTGCAGACGAATAAATGTTTTATCCGTAAAGAGGAAAAACAACAACAAATTTACTTTAAAATTCTTTCAAATATTTTTAAATAACAATAATAAATAAATTTTTTATAGGAACTATTCAGTTTCAAATGGAAACTGTTTTCTATCAAGTTATCCATGCCAGGATCACATGTTTTTTCATGTTATATGTTCTATCCGAATAATTATTTTCAAAGAACTAATTACAAAGTGTTCTTTGATATAAGTTTATAAATAGAAAACTTATTAATTTAACTTAATTTAAGTAACTTATTTACAATAAGACTATGTGTTTCATATTTTCTGTAAGAAGGCACTTTTATTTTCAGAAAGTTTGGTGGAAATTATTGAAAATTTATGGAGAATTGCTATGTTCAATTTTCAGATACTCCATTCTTCTCTTCTCAATATTTCTATTTTTTCCAACCTAAACTTTCAATTTTTTAAATTCTAAGTTTATAAGTTTTCACTACCTCAGCTTATCAAATTCCATATTTACAATTTTTTACACTTCTGAGGTAGGTTTTATATACATTTTTGGTTAAAACCAAATATTTTCTTTACAGTTTTAGGCTTTCAACCTATCAAGAATGATACTTTCTAGGACTAAAAAATCAGGATTATATTTTCCTAGAATTGAATTCTGTGTTTTGGATGTAGAATATTTCAATATGTTTTCCTAATTGGGAAATATGATTTATTCTGATTTATTTTCCTGTTTTCTGTTCTAATAATCTATTCATTAATGAATAAATTCTATCTAATTTTTTAACTTTCTCTTGTTATCTAGTTATTTGTCACAAATTTAAAGTTTTTTGTTTGGTTTCTGTTTACCTGAATCAATTTATTCTTTCTGTTGGGAATGAAACACAAATTCAAAGTTTTTTGTTTGGTTTCTGTTTACCTTAAGCAATTTGTTCTTTTCTAGAACAAAAATTGAAGTTTTATGTTCTGTTTATGATTATCATATTTAATTTGTGTCAGGATAATCTGTTTGTTCTTTTTGTAGTATCTTTTCTAAGTTTGTTAACATGAGATGTTAGTTGTCTGTTTTTCCATGTGTTTTCTTTGCCAAATGTTTCTTTAAAATCTTACTTAAAATATATGAAAATTTTTCTTTGTTATATTTTCTGCTAATTTCTTGTAAAATATGTATGGTTCTTTATCCCTATACCCCATATGATAAATGTATTTTCTTATATAAAAAAATATAAAATATAAAGATAATTTTTTTTAAAACGTTTTTTTGCACTAAATATGAACTATAACTATATGTGTTATTTATATTTTCTGATAAATAACATATAATTTTCAATGTGTTTTCTGTAATAATTCTGTAAATTGAAGATTTTAATTTCTTTTTTGTTGTTTCTGACGTTTCTTACGAAATCAGTTTTGATTATTAGTTCTTTAAATTCTTAATTGTCTGAGAGAAGAGGGCATTTCCAAGCAAAATTTAAAACTTTAAAGTTATAATTTCATTTTCTATTTTCTTTTCTATTTTCTTTTCTATTTTCCAACTAAGGCATTAAAAGTTTTGAAGGTTTATATTATAGTCTTTATTCACTTGAATAACTTTTACTATTATCCTTATTAGGATAGATTACTGCCAGGATTAATGTCCAGGTAGGTTTTTTTCCCCTACATTTTTGTTTTTAAGCTTTAACCCTATAACCAATATTTTCTCTTCTTTATGGCACTAATTTTCTTTCATTATCGGGAGAATAGAAAACACAAGTGATTTTTATTAAACACACCTTTCGACCCTTATGGCAGCAATTGGGCTTAAAATCAGAGTTCCTAATCTCGACTTATTAACTGAATTATTTTCTATTGTTAATTTCATTAAATTACTTTCAAACTTAAAATTTTTATCTAAATTTTCTTTTCCACACTTGAAAAAGTTACTTAAGCTAATGTTTATAATTTAGATGCTAAGAGGATTTTTTCTCAAACCTCAAATGAAAATTTTCATTACTACTTTTTCTAAATTTATTGTGAGTTTCTCAAGGTAGCTAACCAACGGTGTTTCGTCCCTTGTAAATCTTCAAACTGTAGATTACAATTCCTGAATAGTCTACTAGAAAAAAATTCTTTGGTAAAATAATCGGCTATCCTCTTCAATCTATTTGAAAATTCCTGATATTATTTCCGAATTCTGAATAGTAAGGAATTTCTATCCTTTTTTCACCGATGATGAGCATTCGATGATTCTGTAATGTTGTTTTCTAACTAACAGAAATACTTAAAAAGTTCGTCTCCATAATTGTTGTCTACTAGTTATTCACAACTATTTTTGGACCTTTTAAAAAACAAACAAACTTTACTTTTCTATGCTAGTATTTATAAAAGAACCTTTTTGTTCTTTATATCTACCCCTATCTTCTGTGGGATATACCTCTTAATCAGGGATAGGCCTACTTGGCTTTCTTCTACTTTTTCAATGGAATGTCCAGATCCAGATCCATTTAGAAGTAAATTCTTGTTTGTAATATAGTGCCATAATATTAATAAAACTCATGCACAACTGGCAAAGTCACCTTCTATGGTCTTTCAAAATATTCACAAAAATGTAATTAATTAAAAACTTCTTGGGACTGTATCAAAATAAAAGACTTCTTGAAGTTGTTCCATTCTTCCCTCAGTTGTCTTCTCTTTGATATCCCCAAAAATGTTCTTTTATTAATCAATCTTGTGATGTTTAAACAAATAATGTTAAATGTAACTAGAGTTCTTGAAAGCTATCAATGATGAAGAGGTTCCTATTGAAAGTTTGTCCAATCTTTTGCTGCAGGTTGTTCTTCCTTAAGTCGCAATCTCAAGATGTCTTTTTAATCTCCATTTTGTGAATCATAAGTATATAAAATATGTTTCGAAATGCTTTTCTGTTCAGTCTAGCCTTTTGAAGCGTGAACTAAAGAAAACTATTTATCTTTTTTATTTGGAACCTTTCTCTATTTTCACAAAGTTTTTAAAAACGCTATGTTTCTTCAGTGAACCCCTAATGGTTGAACAAATAAAAAAATTCTTATTTCTTCTGTTTACTTATGATCCTATAAATAGGCTTTAAAATTAGCATAAGAAATAGATATTGCTAGTTTATTAACTGTATTTCGATTAACTCATAAATATTAAACTTTTTTATTAAAAATTTATGTAAAGTTTTCTCTGTTCCAAAAAAGGTTTAGTTTTTCATTTCCTCTGACTTATTTTTTCGTGTAAAATTTTCTCGAGATTTTATAACTGCACTCATTCATGCGTTCAATGTTTATTTTTCGTCCTTATGTTACATATTTATGAATCTTCCGAATTTCTAATAGAGTTAAACGACCTTATGAAAATGGATGTGCCTCTTTTAATTTGTCCTCTACAGTCTTTCTAAACTTTTGTCAATGAGTTCTTTTGAAATTTCTGAAGAATAAATATTAGGATGTTAAGCTTTGACTATTTCTCTATCCTAAATGACCTTGAGCAGTTTTGCCTAAACTCTTTATTTTCTTTTGGACAAACTGTCTCATTATAGACTCTTTCCATCATTCATTTTCTTCCAATAAATTCTATTATTTTTTTACTATCTTTTTTCTAAACAAAAAGAATGTTAATTTAAATTTATTTTCCTAAAATAAAAGGAAAATTGCAAAAAATGTCATCTAAATTTTGTTTTCAGACTTCAACTTTTCCTTAAAGTTCTCTTTTAAAGTCTGCCAGAATAAAATATTATTCTAGTATCTATCTAAATTTTCTGAATGTCAATTTTAATGTTAGACTTCACTATTCTTCTTATAATATTGAAGTGGTAATTAATTTCTTTGTCTTAAACCTTCCTTCAATTTAATACTTAAGTTGGATTATGTAAACCTCTTTTTTCCTTAAGAGTTTATATTTGAAAAATATCAATTTCTTCTTAATATTTGTGCTTGGTTAACTGCTTCTTATTCTATAGTACTAAACAACATTTTCTTTCCATTTTCTCAAATATTAATTATTTATTTTAAATCAATGTTCCATTCAAAAAGAATGTATTAAATTTCGTAACTGAGTATCAATAATATTAATTAACTTTTATGAAATTTAATTTTAATTTGAAATACTTTCCTAGTTATTTCATGAAATAATATGTTCTCCTTTTCTTGTCTGTTGGAGGAAGAACATATTCTCTCTGTAGTTAAATGTTCTCCTTCTCTGTCTGTTGGAGAAAGAACATTGTTCTTAATTATCAACTGCCATTAAACATATCGTATTTTCCAGTTTAACTGTTAATCCATATTTTCATTTCTTTTACAGCATTGTTCAGTTTAATCCATGTTTTTATTCCTTCTTTTTTCTGATTGCTTGTAAAATCCACAATTTCATAAATCCAAAATTGAAAGATTTTTTTTCAACTTTAAAGATCGTAAATCCAGTTTAGCGTCACTCTCATCAATCTATATCGCCTTTATGAATTATAGCTATAGTTTATTACCTCATATTCGTATAGTTTATTAGCTTTCATTTTCATTAACTGGTTTCGTTTCCACATACCCATTATTTTATCCATTTTAAATATTTTTTCAAGCCAAATTTTTTATTAAGGAAATTTAAATTTTTAAATCATCACAATTCTCACAAGTCATCCTTACACAAGTAGCAATAGATTCAATGTACGATAGAACATTGATAACATTTCTCTTAATAGGCATCTAATCAATCAAACATTCCCAAAGTTCACACCATTAACATTCACACCTAACATAAGTATCATATAGTGTACTGGTACACAGAATGTTAATGAAACTTACCTGATGGGATGAAAGCCAGAATCAAAATCACCACATAGGGTATAACAGACGGAAGTGTTCTCACTCATCACGGAACTGTAAACAAAAACAATTATCAATCATGCAACCTACACATAACCCAGGGACACAAGAATCATAAATCCCAAAACTAAACTCAACTCAGCCAAACTCACTAAACAAAAGAACAAACTCCCTTCGAAAACGCTGCCAATAGCATCATACCCCCGGTAACTTCTCTCCCTAACCAAATACACGAAACATCCTAACCAACAACCAACAATCGGACAATCGAGTAATTACCTCGACCCAACACTACTCAAAAGAAAAAATTCTCTGAGAATACCTCCATACCAACCCTGTGGCATCACGCAAAGACAAATGATAGAAAACACGCTGGGATTATTAAGGTGATCAAAAAAGTTAAACAATTCACAGAAAACAACCCTGGCGCACGTCTCAGACCGAATCTCCATCGTCTATTCCTAACAGAATCTCTCCTCCGCATAAAAACAACAAGCAGAACTCAGTCTTGCTAAACATTACGCTAAGATTTCCCGCAAACCAACACACTATTAGATTCTTAGACAGGAAACAAAAAACAACTTGAGAAAAACTCAAACTCAGATCCACAACCCATACCTCCATCAACCATGTCAGCATCATATAAATGAACCATTTAAAACCACCCTCAAAAATTCAAACAGGCATTCAGGCCAGACTCCATATCAACCTGCACTTAAATGCCACTGGCGAAGATAAACGCAATCCATCCTAATCTACAGAAGCTATCTTCAATAACATCCTGGACACATAAAACATACTTCCCCCAATCTGCTGGAACAATGCATACTATCCCTAAACTACTAAGACAAAAAAGACCACCAAATCTTAGATTCACGAAAATCAGCTTCTTTGTTCATCAGCAACTCTTCATAGAGAAACATTAATATTAATAAAATTTTCCCAATCATATTCCTCTCCACCCTAGACTTCACATCCGGGATTTAAAGAACCACTCTCACACACAGCCCTCACTTCCCTCACACACACACATCATTAACGGCTTCAACAATCACCTTCCCACTAGATCCACATCACTAACAGCAAATAGACATATAGACAAAGATTTGACACCGTCCACAACTCAACTAATTAAAAAAAATCTCCACTTCTCGCTTTAGAAAAAAAGGTGGACAAAAAATGGGACTTTCCAATTTCATACAACCGTATTGCAAAGTATTTGTATAAAAACAACAGCTTATTCCCATCTATCAACAATTACAAAACGGCGTCCCACAGGGAGCCATTCTGTCGTAAATTTTTATTCACTTTTCACTGCAGAACCTACCCACCAATCACCTACTACCACCAAAAGCTATCACGTATGCAGACGACATTAGGTCTTATTTCCCATCACCCAGACGTAATTACAGCCAACAACATATCTCACAGCCAATTACCCTACACTCTTTAGAAAACCGGTTCAATCAACAATAGAATGAACAGCACTCCCCCTAAGGTCCTCCTAACACCTATCTAACCACGACGACTACAATCCCTCCTCATCCCTTAATTACTCTGAACAATAACCCCCTCCAACTAAAACAAACCCCCAAAAATACTAGGACTATACATTTACGACACCCCACATGCGTTTTCCCCCATATTCACCACAATCACTATCCACAACTCAACCGAAAAACTAAACACCCTCCGAACCCTTTCCCAATCACAATTATCAGCGACAGTAAAAGACACCAAAAACTACACACATATCTATAAGAGCACTCACGTTAGAACTAACTTAAAATTACGGTTTCCCCGCATTGGTCATCTATCGAATACATACACAACATCAAACACAAATAACTACAATCTCCCAAAACGCGCCCCTAAGAATATATAACAGCGTTGCATAAAACCACCCCAAATCCAACATTTACACGCATGAAACTCAATCATCCACTCTTCCATGCATTAACTAATGGAGACATGGTAGGACCCAATTTTACCAGAGAAGACGTAACCACAACATTTCATAGCACAAAACCACAAATATCTGACTAACACTCACAGAAGAATTAAAAATCCCTCTTCTCACTGCACAATTCTTATTACAACACTCTATAAACTCTCAATTCCCCGCCACCTCCAAACTAGCCACTAGGACATATCACACCAATCCAATTCCACTAACAACACTTACTTCAAAACGCCCAAATAATACTTTATTAAATACCCTCTCCCCAAAACTCTCCCCAATAAAAGAAACGCTGTCTAGAGGATGCCAACATTGCCCTCGCTCCGGTGCCAGATCGGCTCTAGCCCCGGACTCATGCAATATAAAAACACGAAGATATCGCTAAAAATAGGACAACGTCACCTCCCACTTGCTATATGATTGCCACAATTCTCAGGATACATAATGACACAAAACCACACAACCGCGTCAATTCCATAATAAGCAACGGAAAGAGCATACAATGAGGAGATAATTATATTGCGGGCGTATGGATTCTTGTTAAAGCAAATATATCGTTTCTTTTTATTCTTTATAGTCGAAGAGTAGCTTAGGTGACGAACATCACGGAAGCTACACACACTACCCTTCCGATTGGCACTGCATGCCCGCGGACTCAATCCACGACGCTCCTCCCTCCGGTAGCCTACACGTCTTTATCTGTCCCCAGATCCTCGATCCACTCGAGACCTCGTCGGAACGAAGCCCGGTGGCGAGCGGCGGCCCGAACCTGGGTTCTGGACGCAACGATGCAGTCGGGCCCATCCACATTTTGAGACTGCGCGCAGCCGAAGGGGCAGACAGTCTCCAGAATACAGCAAAACAAGCCACCCTCCAAAAATACCAACAAACCAAACAAAAATTCACCTCAACACAAACCGCAATAACATAAAATATAATACGTACTGATATTATATACCTATACCCCATACTACATACCTACGTTACTATACATATAACTCTTAATACTACTACCACTAATATATATATAATACTATAATATATATATATATAATATATCATATATATACTAATATATATATAGATAACACCACGTATATATAAATATATGGGAGTAGTGGAGAGGAGGAGAGTTTGACAGAGCTGGGGGACTGGAGGAAGAATTGATGGGAGGAGGAAAGAAGAGAAAAACACCGTGGTGAATGAAGAAGGTAAAGGAAGCGATAAAATAAAAAAGATGAGAACATGACTAATCAAAAAGACATCGGAGATGAGAGAGGAATATGTAATCGCTAGAAATGGAGCAAAAATAATAAATAGAAAGAGAGAGAGAGAGAGAGAGAGAGAAGAGAGAGAGAGAGAGAGAGAGAGAGAGAGAGAGAGAGAGAGAGAGAGAGAGAGAGAGAAATAAATCTTTGCTGTACGGCCTAGCTAGATCATACAGGAAGCATAAAATGAAGTTAAAAATCATAGAAAATGCGGAGGGAGAGGTGATGGTGACGGCGGAGGAAATAAATGAAAGATGGACTTGATATTTTGAGACTTTGTTGAACGTCGAGAGGGAGGACAGAGTGCTGGGGGAGGGGGATGATTTGCGGATGCAGGAGGTGGAGGTGGAGGAGGAAGAGCTTACGGTGCAAAAGTTCGAGGAGGCTGTTGCTAGGATGAAAAACGGGAATGCGTCCGGTAAGGATGGTGTGGGTATAGAGCTGGTGAGGG
Source organism: Trachelipus rathkii (assembly GCA_015478945.1). Taxonomy (NCBI): domain Eukaryota; kingdom Metazoa; phylum Arthropoda; class Malacostraca; order Isopoda; family Trachelipodidae; genus Trachelipus; species Trachelipus rathkii. The sequence goes on along the minus strand of JABUQX010054067.1, from coordinate 3,869 downwards.
AGGGGGGTGATTCCAAACAAAGAGATTTATGCTAAAGCTACTGAAAAGGTGATAGGGGAGTGGGGGAGAACAATAATCGTACTGATATGTAAGGGAAAGTGAGATTCTGGTATTTGGGAAAATTACAGGGGTATGTATAACCCTGATAAATCATATTGTAAAGGTATTTAAAAGAATGTTAGAGAAAAGACTGAGAGGGAGGATAGAAGTAATGTTGGGAGAGAAGCATGATGGGTACATGAAGAAAAATAGGGGAACAACGGATCTAGTCTTTAGTTTAAGACAGATTGTAGAGAAGATGTGGGAATTCAATGTTGGGGTGAGCGTGGCCTTCGTGGATTTACAAAAAAATCTTTGATTCGGTATCCAAGAGATAGGTTGTGGGGATGTCTAGAGTAGGAATATGGAGTTTTGAGGAAAATGACAAACGCAATTACAAGCTTGTACGAGGTGTTTATATGCAAGATTAAGACGGGACATGAAAATGAGAAGTGGTTTTAAGTGAAGACGGGAAGTGTGTTATAGTCCCTGTTGTTTATTGCATAGTTAGATGGGATTGTAAGTAATTTTAAAGCAGGATGGGAGAAGAACAATGAATGGGCTATTTTGACATACTACTATTTAAATTAAACAATAAACTACCAGCCAACGAACAACAACTATCGCATTTAATATGAGCAGCATAAAAAACACGAGACTCGAGGCCTGAGATTGTGTTTAAAAGAACGAGAGCACACCAGCCTACAACGCTCATAACACACAATAGACACACAGCTCCTCTCGCCTAAATAGAGACCCGAGATAAGAAAAACATTAAGATACTACTCCAAAAATAAAAGAACTAATATATAAATATATATATATACACGTGTGTCTCGAAAATTAGGCACACACTCTCACTCCGCCGAAAATATGGATAAAGAAAATAAAAGGAGAGCAGACCATGAACGTTTTCTTCATTCAATTTGCTGAAAGGACTCAGAATGCCGTGCCCCTGCAGGCGAAAAAAGAGCCATTTTTGAGAAAATTTAGACGCTTCATTTGATAGTATGTAGGCGAGAGTTGGATAACGAGCACATTGCAAGAAGAAGAAATTAAGCAAGCGGAAGATAAGACCCTTGAGTGGAAAGCTCGGAAAGAGCAAAGAGATAGAGTGAGGGAATGAACATATAAGAAAGGGCCAGGGGTATGCGCAATTGACAAACTAGTTAAATATATATACTATAATAATATCTATAATTATAATTATAATCTACTATATATATATATATTAGATTTATATTATAATATAATAGTATATTAATATTATACATATATATACACCGTATATAATATAGTATATATATATTGTATATATATATAATATATTATATATATATAATTATATATATTATATATATATATCATTATATTTATTATATATTATATATATATATATATATATAATTACTATATATATTTATATAGTATATAATATATTATATATATATATACTATATATATATAGTATCATAGTATTTGTAATAATACATATATATAATATATATATATAGGTATGTGTAATATTTTATATATATACTATATATATATATATATTATATATATATATATTTTATATATATATATATATATAATATACTAATATAATATAATATATATTTATTAAAATTGATATCTATGCAAGTAGAAATATTTATAGATACAACCTTAATACCAACGTAGTATTATATTCGAGTTATTAAGAATAATAAAATTTACGACAGTAAACTTTGAATGTGATACAATCGCTCTCACCTCGCTCGTCTCTTCCCATGCCCACTCACTCACCCTCGCACCCCTCTCACTCTCTCACCCTCTCACAACTTACTTGTTGATAAACTGAAACTTCTCTATCCTCTCCAATGTAGTCCTCTGCTCTCTGCTCTCTGCTCTCTGCTCTCTGCCCTCTCCCCGCGCCTCGCTAATTACCCGCCTCTCTCCACCCGCCTCCCTCTCCCAGTACCGGTAGTAAATAACTTCCTGTACGCGATCATTACTCGTTAATTTACACGACACGACTCACGACCCACACTGTGAAGATTAACGCGATAGTTCGACAATAACAATAAAGAAGCGTTACACTGCACTTGATGAAAGTTACATTTAATCAACGGTATAACGGCCTTAGATTATACGATTTAACAACTTTTTTATAAACTAACACTTACAAAGTAGGAAGGGTAGTTCTATATTAAAGCATCCACTTCTTGTCGAACGAACACCGAACATTAAATAAACTTTTTTACAGCACAAGGTTCAATAAGCGACTTGACAGTACGAGGTTCAAAAACGTAAAAGCTCTGATTTTGAATAATTATTCCAGCATATCAACTCCAGCTCTTTAAGTTCCTCAAAAAGTGTTTTGGTTTCATGATTCACAATATTTACAATTTAAAACACACATCTACATCTTTAAGGATAAATATAGATTTTTGCAAAGGAGTTAAAATTAAAATTGCACACGGATTTGAGACCAAAAGCATATTGAAACGAAAACTTTCATTACGAAATATTTAAGATCTTGATCATCGCATCCAAATCTCTAATACACTTTTCTTACCTGCAGACTCGAATCGTGTCAATTTTAAAAAAAAACAAAAAAAAAACATTATATCTACATAAAAACTCAAAACAAAAGAATTTGATTAATCAGAACTCTCGGATGAATCCGATTCCGATTCCGATTCATTACCGATATTCAAAAATTATCGAACGTGCTACTATGCTGCTTTCCTTCTCCCTCCCACCCGGGACGCAAATGAATTGCAAACCGCGGGGTATATTAATTGTAGGTAGGGCAGGAATTGTTACATACACTTGCCTGAGATGATGGTGGTATAGTGGCACCATTGAATTTGAAGCAGAACTATTTCCTTGAGATTTGACTTTACTTCCACTGTGTGTTAATGATAGCTCTAAAGGGAATAAATGCTTTATGGGGTAAACATTCATTTGACCTCCAGGAGTTCGAACCTGGACATTAGCGAACCTTATTATCATCTCCATAGATAAGCAGTTGAATTGCCCATTTGCCAATATGGTCGCTCTTTGGCCGGACTTTTAATAAGTACGATGTCTCCTACTTTCACCTATTTTTCCATGAGACTTGATAGAGGTCTTTTCCCATCTCTCTCAAACTTAATAAATAGACTCATTAATTACCACCGAGTCCGGAAGTCTTCGAATTATATTTCAGTAGATCGTTAAGGGATTGGATAGTTCTTCTCTTGAGATTGAGGGAATCGTAGGAGATGGTTCATTAATACGATACTTGAATTACAGCTAACTGTTTTAAAAAACAGTTAGAGTTGAATGCATCTATATCATTATCGAAGAAGGCTATATGGTTAATGGCATCGAATGACTAGCTTCCAGCATGTCTGCCAATTGCTGATTGTGGAAATCGAAAGTATTCCAATTTTTACGTCCCACAGTCTTATAGAGACATTGTTTAACAGTCCGAATTGACCTTTCCAATCATACTTCCCATCCAAGGGCTGATTAGGGAAGCGGATATGTATGTAATGTGAAATTTTACGCAAGAAATTCGGACCCACCTACTGATACAAAACAACTGCTCAGGAGCATCCGCACCTTTATAAAAGATCGGGCATTGTTCGCTATATAAAAATTCAGGCGACTTCCAAACCTACCACAAAGCGTTGTGGAGTACAGTAGTGAACGAATGGCAACTGCAGAATATCCTGGATAGGATCAAAATAGACACAACGAATATGAGGCAGGTGTAAAGAGAATATACATTTTTTGAGGTGGGTGACCTTTAATTTAATGATAAAAATGTTTAGTAAAATCCACTCCAACATTTGTGA
>JABUQX010054066.1:12500-32500 GCA_015478945.1 Trachelipus rathkii | reverse complement strand
TTATTTAATGAATCTCTTCTACAGAACATTTCCTTCGAAAGGAACACATTCAAAGTGAGTTAGAGTTAGGAAACAATTTTTAGGGTGAAGAAGTCAGTCAATAGAAAAAGTGTCAGTTCTTGCTTTCTTAAAATAAGAATGGATAAAATTATTTCAAAGAAAATATCACGTTAAAATTGGCCTCCCTAGGAGCAGTTCTGTGAAAGTTTATATTGTGATTTTTATAAATGTTTCATTCACCAATTTTTTTCATTTCCTAGATAATAATGGAATACGGGACCTGTTTGTTGAGAAGTTTCAAACAACTTTTTTAAAACAAATAAATTGCAATTTATAGTGTAAGTGTAATATAATTAAATAGGTATTGGAATAATATAATTTGTAATATTTTAGTTTCTTTACACTGCGGTACAGGAATAGCTTTGGTACCTTTAACATTATACTCAGCTTTGTAATTATGATTATATACAAATAGGTTTCACGGCCGAAGTGAAAGATGGAGTCGTATATCCAAAAATTTGATGATACGAGGAATCGGCATCATCATAATCGTTAGTTTTGTGGCTAGTAGCTCTGCAACCGGGTTTATACAAAACAATTGAATCATTAATTAACTGCCAATTAAAAACCGATTTTTTTTTATTAAAAGTTATAATAATATAATAAAAACTGATATAATGATACAAGGATTATAATTACCAATTCTCATTCATCTACTCTATATAAGGTTATTATAAATAATATCCGAGTGTTTGAGAATCATCTGTATCCGTATCTACAGTCACGTCATTCAGGCAAAAGCATCGGCAAAACAACCTCCATCCGCAATATGAAAGACGGTCATCTACATTCAAACCCGCATCGGCTAAAGTTTGAAACATAACACTCAAAACGAAGAATTCAATATAATAATAATAATAATAATAATAATAATAATAATAATAATAATAATAATAATAATAATAATAATAATAATAATAATAATAATAATAATAATAATAATAATAATTAATAATTTCTGTTCCAGATAATAATCACTCATCTTGTTTTAAAACTACAAAATATAAGATGAAATATCAAAGTTCATAAATATGAGATAAAAAGATATCAAGGTTTATTTATCCTCTAACGCAACTAAACTGATGAAGTGTTTCAAATATCACAAAAACTCATCAATGTCCACGTGATAAAGGGGAGTAGAGGGGCACGTGGGCCGTGGGTCCTAACTTAATTTTTACAAATTTTGAAGCTTAAAGTAACCAAAAAATATATTTATTTTTCTTCAATATTTTCTTTACCGTTTATTATTTTCGCAAGTAATAATAAATGAATCACTTAAGTCGCATTCAACATATGATAATATATACTATATATAATATTATATATATATTAAATAGTATATATATATATAATAATATATATATAAATAGTATTATATAATATATATAATAGTATACTATATATATTATTCAATCCTATAGACAAAGCGTACCCACTCGATAAGTATCTGCTGCCTGAGACCATAATCAAATTTAACAGGAAATCGTACTACCTTATAACTAATGATCACCACTATCCACTACTATAATACTTATATTATAGATACTATATATCTATATTAATAATTATATATTATCATATTAATGATCATATATATATATATATCAGTCATAATATAATATATATACTATATATATATATAATATAAATATTATTAACCTAATATATATATATAAATATTAAATTAACTAATATATATATTTAATTATATATAATATATAATTAATACTATAAATTAAATATACTTATTTATAATGTATCTTAATATATATAATATAAATACCTTATATATTATATCTATATATTTACATATTCATCATTAATTAATTATACTACTGCAGGTTTAATGATTTAATCTTATTTATTGTATTTTACGATTTTATAGTATTAATATTATATCATCATATATTATTATTACTTAATTATTAATTAATATAATTATATATACATGTTAATTAAGTTCGATATCTGCATATGGGAGCGAGAGATGGGCGCTTTCTGCAGGGATGAAAACATATCGATACGCAGACATCACCATCATAAAGAGTTACATATATATTAAATATATATTATAATAATATATATATTATAATATATATTTAATATATATATTATTAAATATAATAAATAATATTAATAGTATATTATTTTGTCATTTTCTAACTAAAAAGCTAATCCAGGATTCCCAAATAAATGCATCTATTTACTGTAGTATGCGTACTTTTCTACAAGATATGGCATTCGTCTAATGTAAACTAGCTAAATATAAATATCACTACTATCATCATTATTACTATATATATTCATAAATATATAATAATATATATATATATATTATTATATATATATATTAAGGTTACTATATATATTTATATATACTAAGTATATATAATAAAAAACAACTTTACAATATAGAGAAAACCCTTGGACCTTTTTAGGTAATATCTAACTATCACTAAATTGAATCACAGACCTTAATGACAGAATCAAGAACTTAATTACTTCTTTACAAAAAAATAAATTTATAAAAAGTAAAGCTACATTTTTCGTCCACCACGAGAGACCCTCCTTCAGGCTAAAAGGACTGGATTCTTTCTTGACTCATTCATCAGATAAATGTGTTTTAGTTGCGTCTCATTATTCTGATGGTGTGGTTGAAAATATTTTCGAGTTTTCAATACTGTTCATTGATATAAAAAATGCACACCTAAGCTCACCTGTATATTTAATTTATCTTTTCTTTATAATGCAAAGGATTCAATATTTTGTGTTCGTTGATTATATTTTTCATCTTATATTTTGATATTGATAGAGTGGCCTGTTGTTACGCTGTATGACTGTTAAAGCTTAATTTGCTGTCCTTCGTGTAGGTCATCTGTATGTATTTTCTTCTTCAAATCTATGGTTTCACTATATATGATACTGCAGATATTGCAGTGGGAAATCTCATCGAGTAGATATATATAGAGAAATTGCGTTGAGTAATGTTTTTTAAGATGTGTTTGATGAATAGTATATTTTTCATTTTATATATTTTAACGTATATAATGGTTAAATGAGAATTGTTGGTATATTCCTCCGTTAAAAAGGAGTGACTGCTATTTTTTCTGGGGGAACGTTGCTTAGTACCCTTTTCATTGCTTTGTTAAATCTTTTGTGATGAAAAAAAAGGATAGTAAATGATTTGAAATGAATTCGATGTATTTCGTTTCCATCGTAGTTAGAACAGCAGAGTAGCATATAACGAAATGCACAGAGAAATAGAGACTGACAGTAACAGTCTAATGTTCGGCGCATCATGATTAAATCAGCAGTTCAATAGTTGGTAGCGTAATGCGGATTTTATTAGTATAGTAACATTAGCAATGTGTTGTTATTCACGTGGAATAATCGTTACGAGAATCTGATCAAGTTAAGGTATTCTCTATTGTATACATTGAAACTGAAGGATTATATATAGTTATTTAGTTAGACATACATTAGGTTTGGTGTTGTTAGGGATAGAGACAAAAATGTCATCGACATATCTAAATCCAGTTAAATTGTTTCATAGGTGCGGGTAAATAATGACAAAATTCTTTAGCTCCAATATATATGTACTGATTATGAGACAGTGAGGGAAAATAACCATACTCAGGCCGAAGGTTTGTTGTAATAGATTGCCATTGAAATGTAAAAACTTAGTATGTAATATTGAGAATTAATGCTGCTTTAAATATAACTGGAAGGCCAAATTAAATTGTTTTTCTGTAATAGTTTATGGATTAATATGTAGATGACATTTTTCGTCTCCCTCCCTCACAATGATGTCCTAAAGTCCTAAACTATATTAATTCTATTCCCTACAGTTCAATATACAATAAAATCAATTCCACACAACTCTACCCCTTCCTCGATTACACCTTAATCAATGGAATAAAAACAAATCACTTTGCCATACCCCTTAATATATAGGAAAACCGACATACGCAAGCCAAAATATAACAGCGCTATTATATCATTCCCCAAACACAAAAATTACCGTTCCTCTCATCTCTATTCTCCTTGCCTTTACGCATTATGCTCCCCCCTCTCTCTAGCACAAAGAAACTAAATCATCATCACAAACTTCAAATCCACTTTACTATCTGAGTTATCATCACAAAGCATTAACAAGCTAAAAAAGATAACATAGCACCTTTCCCCGAAAAATAGGCAAACCCACTCTCCTTCTATTAACCACACTTCACTCAATTACCATCTATATCGTTAAACAAAATTACCAAAAAAATCATTACACTATTTCCAAATAAAAAACCCTTAAAAAACATTCTCAAACCCCCAAAAACAAAAATGAAAATCTCCATATTCTCCAATTTAATTCCTTACATTGCAAATAAAAAATTATATAAGTGAAACACCAGATTGAAAAGAAAAAAATATCAACATAAAATACCAGCAACAGACATGCAAAACAAAATCAACTTAACAAGTCATGGGCTAACACAATACCGACTATTAACGGTATCAACCAAGATCAAAAACGATTAGAAAATAATCAACACGAACCACTGCAAAAAAATCATTGACACCCTTTTGCTTCATAATAGTAACAACACAAGAAGAAAGTACTATATTAAGAATAGATTTATATACAAATGAATATGTGAACATTCAACTATATCAACAACACCATAGAAATTTCATTCTCAGGCAACTATACCCCAGATTGAACGATCTGATTAGATACAAGAAAGAACTCAGTCCTTTTAGCGCTGAAAGAGCTCTCTGTCGGGACAGAAAATAGCTACATTAAATTATATTCATTGAAAAAGTGGTATATTTTATAATTAATAAATTTATCAATAAATAAAATAACTGATCAGGTATAAGCAATCTAAAAAAAGAATCAAGATCTTCCTCTCTTTAGTATAATATATTATTAATATTTATATATATACCGAATCAATAAATAATATAAATTACATATAATATTGCATATAGCTAATATATAATAATTATAAATAATATATATATAAATAATAAATATATATTACCTTGATAAAAATTATTAATATATTATATTATATTTCCCAAATTAAATTACCGAAGAATAAATATTATCCTAAAAAAGGTTCAGAGATATACATTCACATAAAAATTAATATATATATAATCTCTGAGAATACATATATACCTCAGAACCTACATAAATGATACTTAATTAGTTTTTCTATTTGTTTCATTTGCCTTTTTTTTTTTTTTTTTCAATATTTTCTGTATATTTTTACGATAAAAAACTTTTACGATAAAGGCTTTCGATCACACACACTTCTGCACATCTTTAACCGATCAATCAACTAAACACTCATCAATACCCACAAACCCCAAAAGAGAGGAATATTACCATCCATTAAGAACTTCAACACAATCTCCCAACATTTCTCTTCATCAGATAAATTTTTACACCTCTCGTTGCATAAAAATTTTGAAAGTGAAAAAAATTTATAAATTATAACTAACATCATACCTTTTTATAACAAAAAATTGTTTTTACTAAAACCCCCCACCAAACCAGGAATTACCTAAAATTTATGATTCACCCGTTTAAGGAAAACTAAATAAAAAAGCAACAAACAACAAAAAAAATAAACAAAGCAAGCTAAATAATACTCTTAATTAAATCCATAAAATAATTGTATTAAAGGCCACAAGGCAAAATCATATACGTAACGAAATTCAAAACAGAGTTCCCAAATTCTCCACACATGATATATTAAACAATCAACTTTCACTATAATACGAATAAAATAGTTATGACTTAATTAAATACGAACGTTATGAATATCAAGAGAAACGTTTACAACATATATTAAAAAATATATCGCTTCCCACCTAATGCAATTACTATGAAAGCTAAAATATTATGGAAATATGATCATATATTATTATCAATATAACATAAAAAAGCCAACGCTTCCACAATTAATAAAAGTAGTTTCATGAATAGTTGGTTTTATTAGATTTGTATTTGCTGTTTGAGCATGATTATATCAGTATTTATATAAGGGATGTATTATGCTCGCTGTATCTTTCATTTAAAGGTATCCTCTGATAATCTTGGTTTAATCTTTAAGAAGAGGTTCACAATTTATAAAAAACACAGCCTCTCACTAATTTATGACCGGCATAATAGCTGAGCTTATAAGAATAGAACCAAAAAGGTTACAAAACACTTTAAATAACCACTTTCATCATTAATACGATAATAAACTATTATAATTAGTACAGAATCGAAACAAAAAAAGGTTCACCAAGATATTAAAAATACGGCTTCACCATTAACTATATGCTATTGGTATAGAATAATTACGGAAGTTGAAATGTTCTATTTGACCACCTAAAAGGTTTCGTAGAAAATTACCTTAAATCCCTGATTCCCTGTTCTTAAAAAACATATTTCATTTTGTAATGTTAGTACACGACCAATATTTTATAAATCACATAACACAATCACACTACTTAAAAAACATTCAAGCATATACTAGGTTACACATTTTAAAGAACATATGTATGTTCCATACATGCACTGAAGATTTCTCAAATACCCTCAAAGAATTCATTTCTGAATAAAAGATACCATAATTCATAACCATGTATATATTAACTAGATATATAGATTAATATATAACAATACTATAATATATAATATATAAAAAATATACATAAATATACATAGTTTAACAAATTGTTATTCTAGTAAAAATGATGAATAGATATTCTGATATAGGAACAATGTAAGTGGGTGTCACATCAAATTAACACACTTTACAGTAGAGATTAAAATATTTTGATATTTTGGCTGACGAGTAGATAAATATAAAATAATTCTTACTTCTTTCTCACCTTCCATCTTTGCCCCAAATTGGGTAAGCGACCAGGCGCTATCAGGGAAAAAAAAAAAAGCGTAGGAGAGAGATACATATGACAAACCCTTCAAAAGAAGCCACTACCGCCCCCTTACCATAATTAAGTGAAGCTCGTCACAGAACCGAAACCACCCCTAGCAATCATACCCGAACGACCTCACATATGGTAAATCTCAAGATCATGTAAAGAGTCATCCCGCTGGCCCATGAAAAGCCACAAACCATTCCCCACAAACCCCGCCATTCATCTCCTACCAGTATCATTTATCTCGCCACTGGACAAACTCAATTCCTCCTTAAAATTCATCACACGATTTCAATCAAACTGCCTCTTCGTCCTCTCCTCCCGTCGTCCCAACACCACTCTCCACTAAGAATAAGAGAGAATACCACGCAATACTCGAGCGATTGAATACTCCCTTCATTTCTTTACCACACCTCCCTCCAGCACATTTTTACCTAATAATGTAATTCAATACACAGATTAAATTTACACACCCACCTTCTAGATAACACCTAAACACCCTACTACTCATATACCCTGTGTGCGGGGAGAAAAGACAAATCTGCCCACAGCTTCATGCCTGCGTTTGAGAAGTCGACTAAGGGCTGTAGTGGGTTGCTACTGCCCACTACCACCTATCCGCTTGCTAGATGCTTGATGCATGATCTCGGAAAGTCAATGATCGCCGTAAACGACTCTATCTGGCCGAAATGTAGTAATGCTCTGGATACATAATGTCAGAGAAAATGTTGAGGGAGAAGAAGGAGAGAGTATGACTTGTATTAGAAGGCAAATTATGTCGACTGTGACTGAAACATAAGATGTGAAAGAAAAGGTGAAGTTGGTGATTTGTGAAAGTGGAATGTTACGTGCTGGTGGAAAGAGAAGAAGGGAAGAAAGTGCATTTTTATGCTATGACTGTGGTAAAGCTATGTTTTAGACTTTCCACCGTGGTGTGATCCTAGATTCTAATGGTTTAAAATTTAAAGTTTAAAGTCAGCTATGTTTGGTAGTGACGTCATGTCACTGAGGAAAGCTGGAAGAGAGTACGACTTTTTGATGAAATTAGAATGCATCCTGGACTGAGTAAGTAGGAGCTTCAATTAAGTTTGTACTGAAGGTTGGATAGCCTTGTATCAAACGAAAGGAGATGTACAACAGCTGGTGTTGCGATATGGTCCAACGCAATCCCAACGTTGCGCGGGGAGGGGTCGGTAGAAATGAGAGAAGGTAGGAAGGGATTTATTTAGTGTAAGAGAGAGTATGTGTGAGTAAGTAATACTTCTTTCAAACACAAGAGTATAAGTATACTTAGATTTGTGTAGGTAGAGAGGTATCGAAGTGAAAAAAAAAAGTATGATTATTTGTGTTGGGAAAAGGAATGTATGAGTAGTTTGATTTAAATCATGAGGGATTTATAGGAAATAGATATCGACATATTAGTTCTTTCTAACTGGAAAACTTAAGTTAGTGGGCGCTTTGGATGGAGGGAAAAGTGATACAAAGAAGTAGGATAATACATTAAAGTAAAGAATGAGCAAGACATTAAGAATAAGTTATTAAGACGTCGCTAGGTAATAACATCGTGAATGGAACAACTTATACTGAACAAATCTGGGCCCAATGAAGGAACAGAATTTTAGAGGCATTACTATGTAGATGTGTTAAAAGTAGCAAGTAAGAATTAAGCGCAATGGTGATAAAAACTATTTTAAACTTGTTTTAAACGTAAAAAGAAGCATGGCTGGTATACAAAAGCAAATATTGAAATTCAAAAGAAATAACGGCTAGTTCCAATATATGAGGGAAAAAAAGAAATACAAAAGACATACGTAGAGAGAAAAAAAGTACAATGAACAGTAGAAGGAGGAGAAGCAGGACATACAAGAATATAAGCCTCTTCTGAGGCAGCCCGAAATCGTTAAGAAATGAGAATAATGGATGCTCTGCTTTCTTAGAAATAAATGAATTAAGATGGGCTTAACTGATGAATGTATGTGTAGGGAGTGTGAAAAACACTATCGAAAATCTCGCACCATATCTAAACATTAATGATGCAGATTTAGTGCAATGGTCTGGTCATTATGCAGACCAGAATAAGTACCTGGGAATGATTTCATTAGAAAGGAGTAGGGTAAGAGAAAAGATTAAAAGGATGTAATCTGAGTCATAAGACTGAAATACTAGAATGATCAAGCCGGAGGCGAATGGTGTGAAATTTATGCATTGGGACAGTTTATAATAAATTAGCGTTTATGACGAGGGTTATCTAGTCCAAGGATGAGATCGCACCAAATACCTTATATCAGTAGTAAGGGAGAAACAAGACGGGAATGTAGAAACTATAGCGGAATAAGTTTTATTTGATTTGTAGGAAGTATATGCTGTTTTTTGGCCTTTTGTAAGGAATGCGTCCGAAGGCTGGGAGGTCTGTTTGAAAGACCAAAAAAAGTCGCGTTTTAGCAGTGAGCCATCTCTCGCAGCTAGTTAGACGGTTCCTCAACCACTCCCAACACGTCTCGACAACGACGACCCTAAGATAAACACGCCCCAACAATCTTTTGAGACAGCCTACTGCTGCATATTCGCCTCGGAGAAGAAGAATAAATTGTAATGTAGTTTTAGATTTACAAACCACGATTAGTCGATAATAGATGAAGCTTTGAAGAGTGGCAGTTTATGATGATACGAGGGTGTTTGGGAGCAAAGGAATCAAAAAAGAGTCCATTGTATCGTGGAAGTTGGATGACTGGGATAACAGACAATGAATCTCCGTAGATAATTAAACCTGATTGATAATACAATTATACAGCAACATGTCTTATTAGTGAGGCAAATTATATAATTTCTTTCTTGGTTGGACTATCTATATGGTCAATCGCTGATGTATGTTAGGAGTGACGAGCGAGCCGGGTGAGACCAGGCTTATGTTTTATTGCTCTTCACATTGTTTAGTCCCAATGTGTAATTAATTCGAGATGGGATTATAAAGAAATTCGAGTTGGTCGGTGAGAATCACGAGACCAGCTGTCAACAGATGTGTTTATAATGATGTGAGTAATGGAGAGACTCAAGATTGGAGGGTTGCCCTTTACCTATTAAGATAGTGCCGCTGTGTATATAATATTTGGTTTAATGACTGTGGCAAATCTAAAGAGGCAACTTTGACGATTTCACAGGATTGTGGAGAGAGATTTCGGCAAAGGTATAAAAGAGGTGTTTTGAAAATAAAACGTATTCGATAAGAGTAAAGGTTTTATATTGGTTTCTGAGGAGCACACAGCCATCACTCACATTAAATACTGGTTTGATAGGTTATTCACTTAATATTGTAGTCCTAAGATGTAGTCAAGTGTCTGAGTGTTTTAAAATATAGCTGGGTATGTGTCAAAATGTTATGGAAGGACCTAACGGATTGTAATGATATAAAGAGTAATAATATTTTTAGCGAAACAATAATTTGTGAAAAGGCTAGGGCCAAAAGGTCCTGGCCCTGCAATCCTACAACATTCGTTGGTCGAATGTAAAGAGGACTTAAGTTTTGACTGCGCAGTGGTCTATACATGCAGCGAGTATGCCGTATACCCGGTTATTGTATGTAGTGAGATCTAATGGTCTTGGAATAAAGATAGATATAGATCACAAAGTTTCAATGTGTTCAGATGGACGAATCTGAGGGCATGCTAGGCTGTCAGAACGAATTAAAGAAAGTGATGACATGAACAATTAGAGAGTTTCATGTTATTGTGTAGTGTGAAAGAAAGACCGGGAATAGATTAGTAAGAATATAAATGAAAGAGTGGTGAGAGATTATTTTAGTGTCATGTTTCGAAACAAGGTATAATTGAATTCTGATATGAACAGTTCCTTAAGCTGAAACCATAGTGTAACAAACGTCGAGATTAGAAAACTAATATATATCTAATATCTAAGATGCACAGCTCGCCTACTTCAAGTAGCAAGTAATATTTCAATTGTAATAAGGCTCACAATATATTCTATATAAAAATCAACTTAGGTCTAGCGTAATTTTTTATGTTATAGAATAAGCGTTTATTGATATCAGTAGAGGGGTGATAAGGGAGAAAATATAGTTAAATATAACGGTTGGATTTTGAAAATGTAAATATATTAAAAACTGATCAAATCACCACTACTTCCAATCCCTTGTTTTCTTTCTACCAGTATTACTCTAATTCCTGTGTTATCTAGCAATTGAATAATGACTTTGACTATCTAGTATGTAGGGAGGAGCTAGGCTTACTAGGTGAACCTTGGAGCGAAAACCCGTGTATAACCTACTGGTCTTGCCAAATATGACAATATTACAGGAAAATTTATCTATATAGGATAGACGAAGGGTAGTAGTCATCCGTCTCGATATTAAATCAATTCTAGTTAAACTCAAACCTCCCATGCAAAACCCAAAACCCCCATATTTTGTGTAACAAAAACGACATCATACGCATTTACCGGACTACCATCCACTTATTTTCTTTCCACTGACGGGCGGGGCCAAATTCTTCATTCGAGGTATGGGGAAAGCCGCTTTTTTTCAAATTGCTTTAACACCTCTTGGATTTATCATGATAAACGTTCTCTTGAAGAAAAACAAAGAATCATTCTTTCCCAGTTAAAAAAATTGTATTAATACTATATAAACATAATCCCAACATAAAATTTATTAAGTGAACAAGTATAGAATAAAAAAAATACACATGAAATAGTTAATATACCAACCCAGTCTATAAAAAAATAAACAGCTTTTTTAAAAAGTATAAATTTTAAAACTGAAAATGCAACCAAAATCTTATTTCCGATAAAAACTTCCGTCTTTTCGTGTTTAAAATGAAAAGTAAATGAAAAAGATGAAAAAAGTTATTTGATAAAAACTTCATAGAAGAAACTAGGAGAATATAATGGCAGCATGACAAGTATTAACCACAGATTGTATGTTTAATGTTATCAAGCACCCGGCCTGAAAAACGAAATAAGACGGCGACCAAAGTCCGCAAAAAAATGTACCTGTATATTCCTTAATTATTAAAGCCCTACTAAAAAAAATACCTAAAAAAAAAAGCAAAATAAATCAACCACCCAAACGAATGAGTATAAAAATATCAACATACCACAAGATATAGGACGAAAAGTGTCGTTTGAGGTGTTCAAGGGTTACATCCCTAAATATGGTTTTGGCAGGTTTGACGAACAGGTATTGATACACGGATAAAAAACGCGGATGGAATATAATAATTACTAGGTAATATAAAACCCACCCCATCTGCCCTCCGTCGGCTCAAGAAACCCCAGAACCGAACTAAATAAAGGGAAATAAATGTAAAAAGAAAAAATTATTATTAATCTCATCTCAAAACCTTGCTTAATTAAAAACACACAATTCATTCTTAAGATCCTATTTTGCAATCACTCAAACATTTCACTGTACTTTTTAACAGTAAGAGCAGAACTAAAGCCATTGTTAGAGTAGGAAAAGAAGAGAAAAAGAGAGACAATTTCAGACAGTCATGCCTTGGATTATTTGAAAACAACATTGCGGACGGCAGGAGGTCCAAGCTGCCAACTCGACGCTGCGGAGTGGTGGTTGTATCGAAGATGTGTATAACTAACCAAGATAGCGATCACACTAGCCATCATTAAGTGATTTTAGGAAGACTTTTTTAGAGGGAGAAAAAGGGATAATCAACCTGATCATAATAGGCTACGATCTCGAAGAGGACTAAGCGAGACGCACCGAATGGCAGCGTTTAAGACAGAATAAATAAATATATTGCAGCCAATAGTAGAAAATACAATAATTTCTAAATGTGTTCGTTTCTGTATGGACAGTCTAATCAAGCGCGAAAGCTTGAATGAGAATCATAGTATCCCTTCGACTAGAAATCCATAAAATGCTTTTACATTTATTTTACCGCCTGTAGCTTATCATCGAATAAGCACTATTTTAACTAATTATATGTAACTATGAGCCATGATGGCATAAGAATATTCGGCAGCAAGAACGGTGGAGTACTGAAAAGCAAGGCTCATCTTAGAGGACCATCTTTAAGCATGATCTGAATATACATTATAAACGTAAATTGTGGGTATAATATCAAATCACTAATAATATGAATATAATGAAGAGATGAAACTAACCTACACATAGCCAGAGGTAACGCAATTAATACGTACACCTCCAAGAGATAAAGTGGTTTTTTCAGGGTAGGTAGGGTATTATGAAATGCTCACCCTAGAAATACAATCAAAAGTATGAAAGTACATTATTCTCGACCACTAGTAATAGTCCCGCTTATGGTCTTAACGAACTAGTTAGTAATAATATAAATCACCCACCTATAACAAAATAAACTAATCAAGAGGCGCCGACATGAGTATCCAGAAAAAGATGTGAGAAGATTCTGAGTTAAAATGGAAAATGTGCAAAATAGTATTATTTCCAACTAACCAACTAATAAATAACATAGAGAGCGCATTCCTTGCGCCTGCACTATCAAACAAATCATTGGTTTTACATGATTAAAATAAATCATAAATGTATTTTTGATTGACAAAATTCCAAACAAGTGCTTCATACAATACATATATATCCCCAAAATATCAATAATATAGATACAAATATAGTATATCATAGTTAAAATTAGATAAAAAAGAAAATTTATTAAATTATAAGTAAGATCAAAAATATAAATATATAATAGACACTTTATAGAAATATAAAATGTGAACAGGGATATCTGCCAAAGGTGGCTATCAGATTGACAGTAAAAAATGATGATTTGAATAATCTTATGAGAGAATAAAAAACGAATAATGAAAATAATCTATAATAAATATTAAGAAAAAAATATTCACAAATAATAAATTATTATATTAAATCGTCCCTAAAAAACTTATGCGAAAATTGATCCATCACTTTGGAACTGGATGGAAGTTTTGTGTTGTCTCTGTGTGAGATCATAGGTAAACGATCCATAATTGGATACCAAGTTTAGATGTATTATTTGGTAGGATTGTAATTAAAATTGTATATCTATTAAATATATATATAATTTATAAATATTTTTATTTATTTATATCCATTATTCCTTACTTACACATAGAAAAGGTTGAGATCGAATTAATCCAGAAAGTTTTACAGTATATTTCATATAATTTGACTTAAATAAAAAAATCAAAGACATTTACTTATTGCTTTTCTGAAGAAGCAAGTATACAAAAAAGAGGATGAACTTATCTATAGTCCTTTATTAAATATGTCTAAATATTCTTCTCAAAATAGACGCACTCTTAATACTTATGTCTATCATGTATTACATTATTTTACTCCCCACATTGCCCGACAAGAACCAGAATAGTGGAGCGACCGTAAACGTGATATG
The DNA here is from genome assembly GCA_015478945.1 of Trachelipus rathkii. Classification (NCBI taxonomy): domain Eukaryota; kingdom Metazoa; phylum Arthropoda; class Malacostraca; order Isopoda; family Trachelipodidae; genus Trachelipus; species Trachelipus rathkii. The sequence goes on along the minus strand of JABUQX010054066.1, from coordinate 18,128 downwards.
TTGTGGATCGTGACCCAAATCTCTTTTCTAGAGTTGACGAATTCTATTTATGTATTGTGAATAAATTGCACTAATTATCACTCTGTAACTCAACGGTGTCGATCTCTCCACAAAATGCTTTTGTTAACAATGGCCGTTTGCTAATTGTGAGGAATTCTTGCAATAGTTTATTTTACACAAGACTATTATATTATATAAAAGTATTGCTCAACAAAGCTGAACCAGAAAGAAAACGAAATGGAGAGAGTGAAGAAAGAGCGCTTAGTACCGCAATATTATACATGCGACTTCATCTATAACTCTGAGTGCAGCGAAGTATGCGCACAACGTGTTAAGATCAAAACAGATCAAATAAACATCATACATATGGCGTATCAGTGATTGCATCAATTTAAATTTACCTAAGTAAAATGATCAAAACGAGCGTTCATATAAAAGTCACATGCAAAGCCGAGATAGGCGATTGATGTACAACTACACACCAAGATATATTTTTGAGAATCTGAGGGAAGATAAATCTAAAGTCTATCCTATGTAATATATACTGATTTTCATCTAAAGATATATATATGACGCATAACCTTTCTACATTTGAGAAACTCGATAAAGAGCGGTAATAAAATAGTAATCAATGAATATAATATATATAGCAAGTAAATAAATTAAAATTAGACTCTTCAATCGCAATCCTATAAATTATAAAGAACTATCTTCACATTAATGTAGTGGTAATTACAGTGAAATACCGTTGTAAAAAATAGAATAAATATATAATTATTAACTAAAAGAAATCGAAATATTCAATATGTCTTGCACCATAGTAAATAGATTCAACAAATTGTCTATACTCAACACTTGGTAAGAAAATTTTCCCTAGCATACATAGCTTTTGAATTTCATGAATACCAGTGGAGAATGAGTGAATGGCCCCAGCCTCACATAAAGTTATAGCGGAGCTTAACACAATAACCCCTATTTATATTGCGTGCACAAGACGACTAGAGCGATAAGTCGTAATACAGGCAATGACAGGAATACTTATTGGAATCCTGGTAAAACTTGACATAAGAAAATTCAATAATACCTAAAAAATGTATGTATTAAAAAAAAAAAAAACATATCATAACATAAACATCTGTTCTCCTTCATTGAGGCGCGACCACGATCTGATGGAAGGAATACCACATTCAATTTACAATATAGAAAAATATATAAGAATATAATGAATTAATATAATTAAATATAACGATAAGCCAATAGGTAATATTACACAAGAAGCAAGTAAGCTATGATTGGAGTCCGCAAGAACCAGACAGGGACAAACAGGGCAGAGTGAAGGAACGTAATTAACACACCATTAGCGCCCGTATAGAGCGAAGGGTAATCGAGAGGAACCCGAAACCGGCTAAGGTGAAAATCAATAACCCTATATAATTTACGCCACATATAATAATTAGACGCCTGCAGTTCTACCCCGGGAATATCCTCTCCGGAGAGAAGGCAGCACACAATCAATCAAAGAAGAGAAAGAGTGAATGGGTCATCTGCAATCCCAATGTTAAAAGTTGTAAATAGTAACGGAACAAGATAATGTAAGGACAATTAAATGGTCCTGACCACTGGTGGAATAAAACTACATACAGACACTCTGGCTTCCATCAAGACGGAAACCGGCCAAAATGTGGAGGCATTACGTATTAATCGAAGGGTGATATATGTTGTCACAAAAACCCTCACGCTGATGATTCCCAGAATGGTAAACGAGAGCCCACTGCCACCTCTCAGGCGCCATAAACAACTCTATAGGAGGGGCTCTCAATCTTTATAGATAAAAACACAATAATAATCAAATCGACTTTATACATATATGAAAGGAGTGAACATAGTATTTATGTAGAGTTAACGAAGACCTGCACCGTTTATGAAGAACAGAGAGTAATACTTATAAAATATGATGAGATTTTCATACATGCCGTATTACTATATATATATTAACAATCACTTAAATGTATATATATATTATATAACACTTTTATCAGATACAATAGTTTTGGACTGCAGCTTGAAAATAACGATTTACAATTTGATGATGCGAATCTCCCTACAGCGAGATTAAATATTCATTAATTAATCGAGACTTCCAGATATGGATTAGTGGAACACGGCTTCAAGAATTTTCTACATCTTGATAGAAAGCTTCCATTCTAGAATATAAGTTATAAGAGAGTATATGAGTAGTATATGAAGAACCTTATATAAGATATAGCGTATAGGAGTAAGGATAGGCTAGGTTATCACTATATAGGTGGGATATTTTAGAGTCAAAGACCAATTTAAATTATATACACTTAAGAGAAATTTGACCTGATTATAAAATAAAAATACATATACTTATAAAGTTTACCCTGATTATCTCATTTATTATCCGAACTCCCGTTAAGCGTACCTAACTAGTGATAGAGCATATCGTTCATAACTCCTGTTCAGTTCTGTTCCTTATATTCGAATATTTTTATAGTATTAGTGCGTTATCGATTCAATATTCTCAGAGTCATATGTAGTATATCCCCGAAGTATAAGGATACGTGAGAGTAGTCCACGCAGAACGATGAATAGCACAAACTATCATCCGTCGCTCTATATTCTGAAGTATTAACTTCAGATAGAGGGAGTAACAGGAAGAGCTTTGGAGAACGACTGAAGTTGTTAGGATTAAGATTAGAAATATCGACTTGTGTGACTGTAGCAAAACACAATTACAAAACCTCCATTTTATGTATATTTATGTGACCTTTTAAATATTTAATTTATTCCATTTTACTCACGTGCAAGTTTATATTACTATTAAAAAATATACAATAAGAGTGAGATGATGGCCAATGTGTATAAAATTTTTGAGGAGCTGAGCAAAATCGGTTTTATCATGGGCATGTTAAATATTAATGTCTAAAATATGCAATGCAACACGGTGAGATTTAAATAATTAATCGGGATCAATTAATGTATGTTCACATTAGTGACATGATACCCACTGTTTATCTCAAGTACGGTTAATTTTATTATGGGCATAAATATTATCTAGCTTATAGGGGGCTTCTCTGTAATTCATTTACCTCTCAAGAATGTTAATTTATATTAGAAAGTTTAGAACAATTTAACAATAGTGACTATAAAAATTCACAGTAACTTGAGAACTATGAGTGACGAAGTATAAGAGAATTCAGCCATTAATATCATTGAGTGTATAAGACAATAATCACACACATTAATAGTGAATAACTTTCTAGCCTTTCAATTGATAATATTATGAGTTAACTAACGATAGTTGTGACTTGTTACATTACTATAATGCTGTAACATAACTTAATAATTAACCTATCTTGCGGTATTTCTTTCTGACGATAACAACTATGAATATAAACGCCAGAAAACTTCTGCTTGTTAAGATTATCATATATATATATATATATATATATTATATAAACTTATGCTATAGACTAATAATGTACATGCATATAAGTAGAGTAGTTATCAGACTTTTCAATGGTAGCAGAGAATATTTGAATGGTAACTTCATAAGTACTAATATATTTTTTTAGCATACAATAAGTAAAGGAATCATAAAGAAAAAAATATATAAAATATATAATAATAATTATAAAGTATAATGTAATTTAATTATATTTGAAGTGACTGGCTGTGTGGAAGAATATTAAAAATTATCATCTCTATTTAAAGTAAACAAATATTTATATACATGATTGGAGAAATGTAGCTACCTCCTTATAATTCTTCACCATCAAGCTACCTTTCACTGACTTTCTAAACAAGAATCTTATATATAGCGACTTAAGAGATAATAAGTAATCATAATTATCGGGTGCAAATTAATAATAAAAGAAATAAAGGAACATAAGCATATTTCTTTATGTGTTTTATTGCGTCTGCTATCTACTATATATCACTCTCTCGACACACACTTAACCTCGTTATGAGCAAAGTAAGATGAATGATGATCTGACCAACAACATATAGAGCTAGTACATATATATCTGGATTTTTATATAATATCATATATATAAAATATATATATAAAAAAATAATATTATATAAATACATTAAAAAATAAATATATAATAATAAAATAAATTATAGTATATATTAAAAATCATATATAAATATAAAATATATATAAGATATATAGATAATGAATTTAGTTGGCTTAAAAACTAGGCTCACTCTCCAAATAGCGGAATAAGTGTGTCAGGGGGCTCCGATCGAAAGGGCCCACTAAAACAAAACTGCGAGTTTAACCCTTTGTAAGAGGGGACTTCTGAGGAGCGCGTATATGGAGGCGGTATTACGAAAGTTACGAGATAGAGGAACAATTCATAGCCGCCGTGGACAAGGGGATAGATAATAGGTTCCGGTTCGAGGAACCCTACCGACACCAAAAGATATGCACAATAAGATGCAGAAGAGTTATGATAGTTATAAGTTACGGGTTACCGGAGATACTCTTAAAGTTAACTATCCCATCGGATAGAGCCGGGGAATTAGTTTGCTCATCCCACTCGTGTTATGCTTCCACTAAGAGTAGTGGCCACGTGACTTCAGAGACCCTTATATATTCATACTGACCAACAATATGGAAAGCGGTGATCATAACACATGTGAGATGCTCAAAATATGCGATATATCCAGTCTCTCTATTAATAACACCTCCTGCTAAATTATACACATCTTAAAACGTCCAGCGCCTATTTTTTCAGTGCAAAGGACTCCATTTTGTTCTTTAGGTCTAATATTTTGATGTAAAGTTATATTTGATGTTCAGTCTTAGAGAGCGATTCTCGTTCTATTTAGTTACATGATTTTCATTCTATACTTTTTTCCATTATATAACTTTTCATCCTATTAATGTAGTATTTAATTTATCATTAAATTATATTTAGTATCGTCTTTATATACTTTTCATACTAACCTAACCTAACCTAACAAAACCTAACGTAACCTAACCTATCCTACTTTAAAACCTAAATAAAGTAACCAAAATGTAAAATGCTATATATTGTAGAAAAACATTAAAATGAATACAACAAGACTCTCTCTCTCTCTCTCTCTCTCTCTCTCTCTCTCTCTCTCTCTCTCTCTCTCTCTCTCTCTCCCCCCACACACACACACACGCACACACACACTCAACACACACACACACATTTCAATTGATTCCAAATTTCATCACCTAAAAGTTCAAAAAAAGTTCACACCGTACGGAAATAGCAATATTTAAGGATGGAAACTATTGTGATTAGTTGCTACCTAGGATCCTTACGAGAGATCGAACCCTGGTCCTATAAATCGTGACTCAATAAAATTAGGAAAAATTTAAATCATTTGAATTAAAGAATATATATATATATATATATATATATTATTGTATTTATATTAGTTTTATTTTTTTTTTATATATTTATTATTATTATATATGTTATTGTTATTATTATTATTATATATTTATAAACTACATATATATATATATGCATGTTATATATTATATATATATATATATATATATATATATATATATATATTATTATATATATATTATTAGCACATTATAAGTTAATA
>JABUQX010054066.1:0-2500 GCA_015478945.1 Trachelipus rathkii | reverse complement strand
AGACGAGAAGATTGATTTGGGAAGTTGTGTAACAAAAGCGTTTATGGGGGGTAGTGCCGGTGAATTTAGGAGAATAGCAATAGTACCCTTATATAAGGCTAAAGGGGATAAAGCTAACTGTAGGAATTATTGGGGAATTAGTGTATTTAGTGTCGTATGCTTGTATTTTTAGTCGAAAGAGTGCGTCGAGTGACTGAAGGATTGATAGGTGAAGAACAGCAAGTGTTTAGAAGTGCATGTGTGGATCAAATTACATTGAAACAAATGATTTAGAAAATGATGGAATGGAAGAAAAAAATAAATTTAATTTAGATTGTTTGGATTTGCAACAAACGTATGATAGGATTTATAGGGAAGCTCTTTGGCAGGTGTTTGTGACATATGGTGTTGGTTGTAGGCTTCTGAATGGAATCAAAAATATATATGACGATTGTGAAGCGTGAGTAGGAATAGATGAAGACGAAAGTTATGTTTAATATTAATAGCGGAGTGAGTGCGATGTGTTATGCCCTCTGGCGGTTCAGTATATATTGATGGCAAGAATTAGGTGGGGGTGGCAGGGGATGGTGGTAGAATTACGGAAAATGGAAGAGAGGGGAGGGTGCCCTACTTATTATATGCGGATGATTTGGTTTTGTGTGGCAAATCTGAAGAGAGTTTGAGAGGATCGGTAGAGAGACTTGGCAGGTGTATAAACGGAGGGGTTTGAAAATAAACTTAGATAGGAGTAAGACTATGGTTGAGAGTGAGTACAGTCCTCGGTGTGAAGTTATGTTAGATGTTGAGCAGCTGGAACAAGTGTCTGAGTTTAAATATTTAGGATATATGTTCGAGGAAAACGGAACGGATGATGCAGAGTGTAGTAAGAAAGTTGTGAAAAGCAAAGAAGGTGACTGCCACAATTAAATCGTTGGTGGATGTAAAATGACTAAGTCTTGAGTGCGCTAGCGTCTTACATGAGAGTATGTTGTTACCTGTATAGTATTGAGGCTATGGCCTGGAATAAGAGGTATAGATCTAAAGTACAATGTTTTCAGATGGACAATCTTATGGACCTGTTAGGTATAAGAAGATTTGATATAATGAGGAATGAACGTATTAGAGAGTTGTGTGGTGTGAAGAAAGGGGTAAATGATAAAATAATTGAAAGTACGTAGAGATTGTTTGGTCATGCGGAAAGGATGGATGATAGTCAGTTTGTTAAGTGGATGTATAGTGATGAGTGTGCTTGTAATCGACCGGCTGGGAGACCAAAGAAAAGTTGATTGCGTCAGTAAGGGAATGACTGGAGAAGGGAAATGTGAGTTTCTCAAAGGCGAGAGGAAAGATGCTTAATTGGAGTGAATGGCGGGGTTTTGTGAGGGGGTATGGTTCTGGACCACCTGGGTCAAGGGATGAACCCCGCATTGACGAGATGCCATAGTGAGGGTTCGTCGTGGTCCCATGAAGCCCTAGGGTGAATTTTCTGACTGCGATGAGTTCTCACTAAAAGGTATAAAGGGGTAGCTAAGGCTTGGCTTTCTTTTCGACTTGCGTCATATTTTTCTACTACTTTTCTGTTCCCGGTACATGTTACGCACCTTATCCCCAGTCTTGGGGAGAGACGGTGGGTGATGATGATGATGATGATGATGATGATGATGATGTGATGATGATGATGATAGTATATATATATATATATATATATATATATATATATATATATAGAGAGTATATGTTATTATATATATATATATATATATTATATATATATATATACGGTATATATATATATGTATATATAATGTATATATATATATTATATATATATATATATATATATATATATATATATATATATATATATATATATATATATATATATATATATACATATAATAAAATTTTATAAAAATAGTATATATATATATATATATATAAACATAGCAGCATAGATATATATATATATATATATATATATAAATATATATATATATATATATAGTATATATATATATATATATATATATATATATATATAGTATAGATATAGTAATATATATATATATATATATATATATATATATATATATATATATATATATATATATATATATATATATATATATATATATATATATATATTGCAATAAACATTTCATAGGAGAAAGTAAAACATAGACACAAGAATATATCAACATACACACGACCTACGCATAGATAACCCTTCCTCATCTTTAACCATACATAGAAATACTAATAACCATTTAATTAATATCAGATCCCACAAACTAGTCATACCTATTCAAAATACCAAACAAAGAAAAATCATCGAGTCTTTCCTAATCAAAAACTCACATAATTTTAACACCAAAATAGGAAACCCCCAAATCGATGACTTTACGAATTTTCATTTAAAACAATCTCCTAAACTTAAAAATTATCTAAAACAAATTCAACCTAGCACATAGTCCTTTATACCTTCAAACAACCATGTTGCCAGATAAGAAGAAGAAGACAA
>JABUQX010054065.1:12500-17500 GCA_015478945.1 Trachelipus rathkii | reverse complement strand
TCTTAACTCACTTGAAGGTACTCTAAATCTTCAACAATTATTTTAAAAACTTTTCAAACTTTCCAGCCACGTTGTTTCTCACAGTTATGCTAGTTTTGTCCATTTTGTATACCTAGGAGAAAGTTTTCCTTTTTTTATCTATTGAAATAGTTGTCGGCTTTGATAATCTAAAATGATACCCAGTTGTTTTTGATATGAAAATAAACTTTGCCGCTACCATGGTTTAATCTATAGAGCGGCAGAGTCGCATGTCAAAGGGCCCGGGTTCGATCCCTAGTCCGGATCCAAGGTAGCAATTATCTAGAAAAGTTCCCCTCCTAGAATAGGGCTATGCCAGTGAGGTGTGAACTTTCATTTAAAAAAAATATATCTAATGTGTTGTACTCTATATGAATATGAATAGCAATAAACATTGAATGCCGTTGGATATTATCAAGAGCTTGAACACCTCCAAAAACTTTTCTTCATTTCCCCTGCATCATTACATATCATTGTCCAATCAGAATGTGGTTCGCTCATTTTGGTGCGGTGCGGTGAAGTGCGGTGCGGTTCGGTGCGGTGCGGTACGGTGCGCATCAAAATTTCAGTGACCTGGTGCGGTGTGGTGCGCTTTGCAAAAGAGTAGGTGGGGTGTGGTGCTGTGGGTAGGATTGATGGTGGTGCAGTGCGGTGCTGGTGCGTGATCTTCCGGTGCGGAGCGGTGTGGAGCGGTGAGGAGCGGTGCGGTGCGCAAAAATCCGGTACTCGACCAACCCTAATCCCTATTTATTTCAACCCTCATAATCTTACCTCCACTAAAGAGATTCTAATGACGTGGTTTTCATTAGACACTAAACTAAAAACATATTCACGAACCACAAATGCTTCCTCATTTCTATATCAACCCCCCTGGCTATCTTATATATATATATATATATATTCATATATATATATATTATATATATATATATATATATATATAATTTATATATATATATATATAAATATATTTTATTCTTAGTTCTATAGTATTTCCGATATATATATATATTATTTTAAATAATATATATATATATATACTATATATATATATTTATCTCTATATATATCACACCCCTTTTATATATTATATATATATATATATATATATATATATAAACTCCATTCACCTTTTCATCCATATTACCTTTGATTTCCCAAATGGTTATAAATAACTTTTAAAAAAGAAAAACATATATATTAAAAGAGAATCATGTGACTCGGTGTTAAAAATTGAATATCATTTGGTCAAAAGATTCAAAAAGATATTTTCCAAGATATACAATCAGAATAATATATTTAAAATCCCTCCTAAAAAAAAACTCATAAACTTCGTTCGGTCTTGAATAGTTGAACTAATGAAAACGAGGCATCGATGACAGCTTAAATTGCCAATTAAGAGAATAAGATAGATGGATGCTAACGAAAATAGAGAAGAAGAAGAAGAAGAAGAAGAAGAAGAAGAAGAAGGAGAAGAAGAAAGCGAACTAAATTCAATTGTCGATGTCTTGGAACTTTAAAGCTAATACAATGCACAAATCGAAGAAAAAGGGCGCTTTGTAGCTAATACAATGTTATTTGATTACAGAAATTTGATTACCCCTTTTTTAAGAAAAGGTATAATATAATATAATAGGTACGCCTGAGTAATATATATATATATATATATATATATATATATATATATTATATATATATATATATATATATATATATATATATATATATATATATATATATATATATATATATATTATATATATATATATATATATTATATATAAATATATATATATATAGTATTATATATCATATATATATATATATATATATATATATATATATATATATATTATATATATATATATATAATATATATATATATATATTATATATATATATATATATATATATATAGAGAGAGAGAGAGAGAGAGAGAGAGAGAGAGAGAGAGCAAGAGAGAGGCTTTTTTTGTTCATTTTTACTTATACAACACCTTTATTTGTTTTCACATCTCATATGAGAAATCCAGGGCCACAAAAACCCACCAGAGCTGAAAAAATCTATCACAAAAATTCGGAACTCAAAAGCCGACACTAGTGACACGGCATTTGAAAGTTTTTAAGTTATAGAGAGTGAAGAAAGTTTGTTCCCATACTATATCAGTAGTGACCGTATATGAATGAGCATATCAGTTAAGTCTGGGTCAGAATGAACACATGCAAATATGGGGTATATATATGAATATGTATATGTATATACACGTTTTATGAGCACGTGCATACATCTAAATGTGTATAAACTCATATGTATTGAATGTATATGAATGTTAATGTATAATACAAGAATGTTTATTTTTTTTGACTTTTAGAGAGAGAGAGAGAGAGAGAGAGAGAGAGAGAGAGAGAGAGAGAGAGAGAGAGAGAGAGAGAGAGAGAGAGACGAGAGAGAGAGATGCGAGGAGAGAGAGGAAAGCCAAAGCAAGAGAGAGGAGAGAGAGAGAGAGAGGAGAGAGATGAGAGAGAGAGAGAGAGAGAGAGGAGATATTCCTCAATTGTTGCTTATTGAAAATTGAGAACATATTTATTGTTAATTTTAGGTTGAGAAAAATTGATTTAAAAAATAGATCGTTTGGAAAAGGACCACCAACAGAAATCAGTTTTTATGACTTGCAGTTGAATACTCTAACGAAGTGTAATTCATATTTGACTTGTTATGTATAGTTTCAAAATGAGATTATAATATATATATATATATATATATATATATATATATTAATATATTATATATATATATTAATATTTATATATATATATATATATATATTATTTATATATGTGCAACACATTATATAAATGAATATATAATATAATGTATTTATATTTTATATGTATATGATGAAATATAAAAAATATATGATAATATATTATATATATATATATATATATATATATAATATATATATATATATATTATATATAATATATATATATATATATATATATATATATATATACTATATATATATATATATATATATATATATATATATATATATATATATATATATATATATATATATATATATATATAATATATAGGTCCTTTATTAAACCAGGGGCAATAATAAAATTAGTATCGAAATGGTTGGTAATGCTATCTCAGAATTATTTACCTACGCTAAGATTGCCTTCTTTCATTGTTGTGCGAAAAAAGAAGAATTAATATTAATTTTAGGCACCGGTGTTGCCGGAAGCCTGCGGTAGTCCGCGGGCGGTCTGCCGTGCATTGGGGCCAACGTGATTATTCCACTCGATGGTAATTCGTTTTAATTAAAAAAAAAAAAAAGTTCATTTCGTCTAACATTCTTTCCTATAATCTAACTTACGTACAATACTCAAATTAAACTGTAATTATTAAATTGCCTAAGTTATTCATCATTTTATAAGCTTTAGGTTGTGACGCCCTAAAATAATTTATTTTCAAATTCTTTATATTTTTATTATTAATATTAATTAAAAATTATATGTGAAAATCACATATTACAAAGAAAGTTTTGTTCTCTCATTTCTGATTCATTAAAATTTGGTGATCATAAAATGCATATTTCCCAGTTTTTACCAACTCTACAAAGCTTAAATTTGTTTGTCCACAGGTTAATAAATACCTATATAATATATATTATATATTATATATATTATTAATTATACTATATATATAATATTCTAATTAATACTACAAATATATTAACATATATATATTAATAGTAATTATATATTATATATATATATATATATATAATATATATATTAATATTATAATTATAATATATAATTATATATTATAAATAAATAAATAATTATATATATAGATACTTTATTAAACCAGGGGGCATAAAAATTAAAACTTCTGAAAGTTGTTAAAACTGGGAACATGCATTTTATATGATTCTAAATTTCTGAAATCATAGGAAAAATGATTACAAACTTTCATTTGTAATAACGTGAATTTTGATTTTTCAAATTATAATTTAAAATTAAGAAAAAAGTTAAAGTGAAATTGAAATTATATTTTTTGGGCTTCACGCCTAAGCTATAAATAAAATGTGAGTAAGCTTTAAGGCTCAAATTATACTTCAGTTAAATTATTATTTATGTACGTAAGATTGTGTGAATGAATGTAGACTTATCATTGTTCGTTATCTATTTTTATATTTGCATCTCCTCTTCTAATTCTACCTCATGTTCCTACCAGATAATTGCAGTAGCGTAAAATATCTTGCATACAAGCATTTTTCCATATTTTATATTTATATATTCAATCATCACTCCACCATTTAATATCATTTCTTTTACTTTTCCACCAATTTTTTTCTTATAGCCATCATTATTTTATCCTTTATATATATATAATATATTATATAGTATTTATTATATATATATTTTATATATTATATATATATATAATATTATTAATATATATATTAATTATATATATATATTATATATATATATACTATTATATTATATATAATATATTATATATAATATTAATTATATATTAATATTTATATATTATATATTACATATTTAAATAATTATATATATATTAATATAATATATATTATTATAATATATTAATATATAATATATATTATATTTTATTAGTAGTAAATTATTATTTATAATATATAGTATTTAAACATTATATACTTTAAGGTTTAGGTATATTATTTATAAATATTAATAGTATATATATATATTTGTAGTATATAATATAATATATTTATATATTATATATATATTGTTAGGTTTAAGTACAGATATAAGGACTATATTAATAGTTAGGGTATTTTAGTATATTATAGGCTTAATAGTAGTTAAGGTTATACCCCATATAATAAAACTTATTATATTATAATTATAGTGATATAATATATATTATATTTATTATATATATCATTAAACTAATAAAATATATAA
>JABUQX010054065.1:0-5000 GCA_015478945.1 Trachelipus rathkii | reverse complement strand
ACTGAGGACTGACATGCAGAATGTTGTTGAACTGCTTGAGATAGCAAAACAGAAGGATAAAAATTTTAACCCAAATTTGTAGCCGAGTCGTATAGATCACTTCCACCTGCTAGCGGATTAAAAATTGTATAAATGAAGGACTTATCAACCTAATTGATGGAGTAGCAAAGCTAAGAGAAGAGTTTAAGCAACATAAAGAACATAGACTAAATAAAAAAAATAGTATCAGATATGTGGTAAGTGTTAAGGAAAATTATATGAAATAAAAATTTGAGGAAAGGTAATAGAAGTAAATTAAAGGAACGTTTGGTTGTGAGGATGATGGAGAGGAAGATGAGTCGCCTGGTTATAGTTTGCAGGTCCCGTCTGCTCCTTCAGCTTCTCAGATGGAGGAGAGTCTTGAATCGGCTGAAAATAGCTTTAATCATTTAACTGAGAATGAATACGATCCATATAAGATAAACTGGGCAGGTGTTATATCTAGTCAAGATAAGATAGAGGTAAATATTAGTAAAGAAGATAAGTTTGCCAAAAATGAGAAGATAAATTTGAAAAATAATAATAAGAGTGGAATGGAGTCGAATAAAGGAAGTAACGAAGGTGAAGGTTTTACTTTGGTAAGATCTCTGGGGAAAAAATTAAGTTTTTGACTTAAATGAGTCAAAGGAGATTTTACTCTCCATCAGCGGGATTCGAACACTGGACTCTGCGTCGCAGAGTTAACAGTAACCGGATGCTCTAACCACTAGGCCATCCAAATGGTGCTAAAAATTTGAATCCAGATGATAATTCAAAAAGTTCCATATCAGTTTTGGATTTGTATATAGGTCGTTCTGACTTAACTGTTAAGGATGATCATATGAAGGAGTATATTAAGGGTAATTTTAATATTTAACTAATAAAAATCGAAGACTTAAATTTTTGGAATCATTATTCTAAATCTTTTTGAATTACTGCAGAATGATGGAAAATAAGGTTAAGCTATTAAATGAAAACTTTTGGCCAGAAAGTATAATATGTAGGAATTTCTTTACTAAAAATAAGAAGGAATAATGGATTCTTCGTTTACTGGATTTAAAATTGTTTTTTTTTTATAATTGTGATTCATTTAAGAATAATTCTGAAGTTGTTAAGAAACTTATGTTAAATCATAAAATGATTAACTGCAAGAGATAATATTGTTGATGGAAAATATTTTAATATAGTATAAAATTTATATAACGAATGGGAGGATATAATATTTATTAAAAAAAAAGTTATTAATGAAATACATGAGAGAAGACCAAAGAATTTTATGTGTATTTTGTGGAGTAAAGAGTTATTAGGAATGATTAAATCAGTTTTATATAATGATTATATAATTAGTAAAGTTTAAAATATAAATTTTACGAGGTTTTTGATTTTGAAAAGTTTATTTGCCTTTCTTTAAAAATGATCAGGTTAGAACTTTATAATATAGTAATTCTTAGACAGAGGTGAAAGCAATAGCGAAAAGTAAGGAACATGATTCGTTAATTGTTATGGGAGATTTTAATACAAGTATCAATGAATTGATTTTTGCAGGATTAATCAACGATAGTGTCGAAAGATATAATTTGATTTATCTGTATCCAATACATATTAATATATCTTCTTGGTTAGATCAGGTATTGTGTTCAAAGAGCTTAAAGGAAATTTTTGATGAAATATAAATTTTATATGATCAACGTTTATTTCACCATTTTACTGATATTCTGTAAAATAAAAATTGAGGATTGTAATAATTTTTAGTCCGAGCATAGTTGTTAATAGTTGAATTTATATATTGAAATAAACTCACTAATAAAGAGAAAAATGATTATGCTAATGATATTGACTACCTACTTGATGAAAATTTTCATTTTAGAAAAGGAGTTTCTTTCTGCAATAAGTATAACTACGACAATGATAAACATTTAATTTAGATAATACTTTGGTATAAAGATATATGTAATGTTCTACAAACTGATAGTAAAGGTTTTCTCCAGTCATTAAAAAGATTAGAAAATGTCCCCCAGGATGAAATATAATATTAAGGGGTCTTTATAAAGAGGCAAATTGGCATTTTAGAGAATGGAAAAGAAATGGTAGAAAACGTCAGGGTACTGATTTTGACAGGATAGGAAAATCACGAACAAAGTTTAAATTTGAATTTAAAAAATATAGATTGAGGGAAAACGAGATAAGGAGTGTGCAATTTGCCAAATGTTTCAATGGTAAATGTATCAAAATTTTTGGGAGTATGGTTAGTAAGGAAAATTTATTTAAAAGAGACAATAAAAATAGATAAAGAAAATGATCTTGGGAATATAGTAGAATTATTAGGAGATAAATTTAGAAAGTGTTTGATGATAGATTTTGTCAATTTCACATTGAGAATGCATTTAAAAAAACTCATTGTCCGGAATTTACAAATTATTCACTGCTACGAAGTAAAAGATAATAATTAATAAAATGAATCCAATTTTAGGTCCAGATGGGATACATTTATATCATTTGAAATTGGAGTCGGAAAAATTGAAATAAATTATAGCGAAATTTATGAATGCATGTATGGTACACAATCATATTCCATGTGACTTGTTGGAGGACTCAACAGAGCCGATCATAAAGGATAAATATGGAGATAGTTGTTATTCCAATTATTATAGACCGGTGATCATGTTTGTTTTTCTAAGGTTGTTTGAACACGGAGTTCTGGGGAGGATCAGAGATTATATAATTCTGGATGATAGGCAACATGGATTTACAATCAATTATTCAACAGAGACAGGGATTTTTGTTTTGAAGGAACCTATTAAAGAATACATCGAGGGAGGTTCAACCATGTTTGCGATGTTCTTAAACCTTTCGAATACATTAGATAGTCAGTCATGATATTTTATTTATAAAATTGGATAATTTGCAAATCTCTGATATAATGTATAATATTTTAGTGTATAATTATAATAATCAATTTGCTCATATTGTTTAAAAATAGTAAGTATATCGAATAAATGGAAAATAAAAAATGGTGTTAGAGAACGAAGAATTTTGTCACCTCTACTTTTTTGTATTTATTGGTGTATAGTAAACAATTGCTAGTTTAGGCATGAGCATGTCTAATATTGTTACGTACGCAGATGATCTGGTTTTGTTTGGGCTCCAATAGCAGAGCTGCAAAAGCTCTTAGGGAAAGTAGAAAATATAATATATGTAAATACAAGAAACTAAAAATATAAATCTACTCCAAAATGTTCTGTAGAAACTAAATATCTTGATTGTATTTTAAATAAAAATTAATTGGAAAAATCTGATGTAAACTGAGCTAAAGATAAATTTCTAGGAAAATATATTGTTATATTAGGAAGATCTGGCATCGTAAAATCGGATTTTTTCTACTTCTTGTTGAAATCATACTGTGTGCCATTCTATGGAGTTAATTTATGGACGAATAAATATATTAGTCAGGTTTACAGAGAGTTTAAAATTTTTAACCACAATGCTGTAAAAAAAAGTTTGTGGAATTTCGAGTAGTAGTAGTAGTAGTAGTAGTAGTAGTAGTAGTAGTAGTAGTAATAGTAGTAGTAGTAGTAGTAGTAGTAGTAGTAGTAGTAGTAGTAATAATCATTTAATTTACAATTCATTGGAATTATTTTTTCGATCATTATTTAAACTAATTGAAATTATGTACTGTATTTAGATTTTTTGGTAAACCATGTAACTTTGTACATAAAAATATAACGTTAGAAAGGGGTAGTTTAGTAAAGGATATTGATAAAACACATATAATTAAATATGAAGTTATTACTTTATTTGATAATGCTTTGGATGCTTTCAAAGAGAATAAAGTTTGTACAAAATAGAGAAGATTCAAAAGATAATATGGGGGGGGGGTATGATTTGTGTTTTAAACTTAGTTTAATTATGTATTTAATTATGTAAACTATTTTTAATGCACATAGTATACGAAATAAAGAATTAAAGACTGATAGATTATCTTTCAATCTAACTATTTCTTTACCTTCCTCTAGGCTTTCTCTCTCTCTCTCTCTTCTCTCTCTCTCTCTCTCTCTCTCTCATCTCATCCCTCCTACTTAAACATCCTTTCTCTCTCTCTCTCTCCCCATCTCTCTCTACCTCTCTCTCTCTTCTCTCTTCTCCTCTCTTCATTTTTTTAATATTTTTTTAAAAATCTCTATCTCTTACAGCACAGATTCTCACAGAGAAAATATATTCAAAAAACCTTCTCTATCTATTACATCATACTCGTACACCTTCTATCTATCTATCTATCTATCTATCTATCTATTCTATCTATCTATTCTATTATCTATCTATCTAAATCTACTCTATCTATCTTATCTATCTATCTATCTCTCTATCTATCTATCTATCTGCTCAATCCTATCCTATTATTATTATTAATCTATCTATCTATCTATCTAATCTATCTATCTATCTATCTATCTATCTATCTATCTATCTATCTATTCTAAATCTTATTTCCTATTTTCTATTCTACTATCAATCTATCTAATCATCTATCTATCTATCTATCCTATCTATCTATCATCTATCTATCTATTCTCATCTACCTTATCTATCTATCATCATCTATCCTATCTATCGTATTTTATTATTCTATCTATCTATTCTACATATATATTTATATATATATTTATATATAATATATATATATATATATAATCAAATAATATAATATATACTATCTATATATATACATATTATTATATATATATATATAATATAATATATATACTATATATATATATATATACTACATCAAACTACAAAACTCAAAAACCACCAATATATATATATATATAATAAATATATATATAATTATTATTATATATAATATTTATATATATATTAATATATATATTATAAGCTAATATATATATATATATATATATATATTATATATATATATGTATATATACATATTATATATATAATATATTATATATATATATCTC
>JABUQX010054064.1:47500-50019 GCA_015478945.1 Trachelipus rathkii | reverse complement strand
GAAGAGTAACGTCTCTAACGGTAGTTTATCTGTTCCAACATCCTAAAACTGACTTCTCAAGGAACCCCCTGCCAAACCTTTCGGTTCGGCCGAAAAGAGTTTTAGAACCATCCTTATCACCCTTCAACAAGAGATTTTCGGTAGAAGAAACCTGTTAAAGAAATTTTCAGAGCCACCGCGCGTATGAAGGTGAAATATACGGAGCTTATGGTGGATCCCTCCAAGAATTCCTTCCCAGAGAAACCTCTTAATTCCTGAAAGAGATGCAAAATTATTCCATCCCACTGTTGTAGAATGCACCCCCTAAGGGAATTCATCGAGATGACCGAAAACAACGATCCGTCTTACAGACCACATAATATGTTTTACCGGCCGCTAGAGATTCTACACACCCACCACGATTACAAGAGTCAAACAAGGATGAGAGAACAGAACCCAACAACAGCAAGCAGAGGTAAGGACCAAAAGGAGACTACAGCGAAAGACTCCAACGGCCCAACCTCCGCCTGTTCAATTGATTTGAATACCGCAATAGTAAGGAGGAAATAAGACTATTATTTGCCTCCCGGTATGGCGAAATCTCACGGCCGCTCGAGAGTTCCTGTAATATTTTCTATATATTTTCGTAATTTAAGAAAAAATCCTTTAGTTTTTAGAAGAACTTCACTCAAAGTTCCCGAAGATATTCTTCAGTTCTAAGAAAGAATACTTTAAATTTTAAGAAAATTATTAACGTACACTTTGCATTGCATCTGTACAAAAGTTTTTAATATCTAAGGACAAATTAGACTGATTAAGATCAACCTGCGGCAGAATTAGTGGATAAAGTTTGATTAATTTTTACGATTTAAGAATATAATTTGATTTTCTTTTTACTCTAAACTAACGCCCCTAGTCGTGAATAGTTAGTGGCATATGCATCGCTCGAGACGGACTATATATCTCTGGGTTGCCATATATTGTAGCAATAGATTTTGAAAAAATATGATCAGCATAGGCGTTTCACTCCTAATAGTCTGGGACAGGGGAGAGCAGTGATTTTTAATCACCCAAGGATATACGAGTATAAGGAGAAATAGTAATATAATTGGAGTTGTAGTGTTAAGCGGTAAAAAAATTAACGTGAGAACCATAGTCCAGGTCGTAGTGGAGATGACGTTTAAGGTAGATGCGACCATATTAAAGTAATGTAGTAAATTATGAGGAGATAGTAACTATGAGAAAGTAGAGGGAGAGTCTCACTCTATCACGCCACACTCTACGCTGATACTGGATAACGTGAGAGAGAGAGATTAAGTCATGTAATATTCAAAGCCCTTAAAGTTCCTGGACCGTTTATAATATCTCACTCGCCTCGGGTTTATGTTCGTACTCACCATGTTATAGGTCTAATTAGACGCACCACACTCTCAGGATGCTAAGAATGGCAGCCCGTCTTTATTGCTTGCTACTGTTTTTGTTGATCTGTGAGCGCGACCATTTAATTTTAATATTTTAATCACGTAGTTTTTAGGCGACCTTTAAATTATCACGTAAATAAAAGAAATTATGAGATACTTCAATGGCGATTAAAAATTCAAGAAATGAATTTCGGAAAACAGATCCTGTTGCTATTACTTCCATCCTATCAACATGCCAAACCCAGTCCCACATAATAAAGAAAAGAAGAAACGAAGATCCTACCTGGTTTGTTTTATATCGTTAAACTGGTGAAGTAAGCTTCAACTTGTAAGGGATACGCTGAGAGGATCATTTTTCCCCTAGAATGGTCCCTTAGTGCGCAGATATCAAGATGAGTAGAAGCACGCTAAGACTGAGCGAAGCACTCACTGCGCACACCACACCATCACACACGCACACTCACTCTCTCGCATACTACTTTCTCCGCTGTGAAACCCATGTTTTCCTAAATGTTTCCACAAACCAAACGGGCTCACAATGGGAATTCACACACGACTGACCATTAGAGTAAAAGTTTCTAGCCCAGAAATTGGTAACGAAAGTGAGTTATATGTAACCGTGAATCTCAAGCCACCGATCAAACAAGAAACGAAGGCGGCGGCTTTCGAGTTCGGAGGAGACGTCCTCAACATTCTTATTTGGTAGCGGCAAACAGACAAAAAGGTAAAACTACTCAAAAGAAAATCGACACATTTTAGGCATTAACGACCTCTTATCTGCTCAAATTTATTGATAACCGGAACTAAAGATGCCAGTTAAAAAGCGAATTACCTCGCACATTAATGAGTGTTTGAAGGTGAGTAGCTTACATAGAATCATTTGATAGGTCTCTCCACAACTAGTTTCAAGTGCTACGCACAATATTATAAACGCAATGGGATAGCAATTAAAAGTTAGTCAAATGTTAAATACAAACTGTTATATAACTATCCATCAAATCACACCAAGCTTGGTGATGAAATTCATTACACACTCGCAAAAAACAAATTAACTTAACTCGAAACTGCTTTTGCATCCCCATCATTCCTTATTGCCTTTGATACTACGAGTGAACAAAG
>JABUQX010054064.1:0-42500 GCA_015478945.1 Trachelipus rathkii | reverse complement strand
ATATATATATATATATATATATATATATATATATATATATATATATATATATATATATATATATATATATAGCATCATTATATATAACTTTTTATATATATATATATATATATATATATATATATATATATATATATATATATATATATATATATATATATAGAGAGAGAGGTGTGCCGTGGTAAGTGACCACATTTACGTACTGAATACAGTTAAGCGACCGCACTTGTATACTTTTTTGCATAATTTGGTAATTAATTTAAAACAAAATGGTGGATTTTACTATTTTGATTGGTTGGATTTTTAGTTTGTTGTTCCTCATACTCTCTTATCTGGTCCGATGGGCATGGGCCACAAAGGTGACCCCAGGCGCTACAGGAGGGGCCAAGGGGGGGAGTGATGAATGAGCCGAGAAACCTCTCGCCCAAGATGAGCAAGGGGGCAATGGCCATGTAGAGGAAGAGAGAGATGATGAAAATCTCGAATTGAATGAGGGTGATAATGACGAAGGACATGGACAAGGACAACAAAATCTAGGGGGGGGCACAGATGAAACGCCTATCACCCAAGGGGGGCAGCAACCTCCCGCAGGGATTCCTCCTATACCGGGTCCTCTTGTACCAGATACCACTCAAAACCCTTACAATGCTCTTTTTAGCCAGGCATCCCAGGACATCCGAGAGGGAGAACCTCCCCAGGGAGTTAATACCCCACCATTCATGCAAAAGACAGTCACGCTAGATAGCACACTCAACTTACAGTTGAAGCCTACTACTACACAACCTGCTGTAAAGAAGAGAACTCGCATAAATTGGAGTGGTACCAGTCCGCATACCCCACAAGGAAGTAAATGGGGAGGTACAGAAATACAGAACACCACTTCACAAAGGTCAGGGGACTTGCTAGTGAACCTGAACCAAGCAAGAGAATAAGTTCTCCCCCCTGCTGGACACCAAGCCGTTCCACAGCAATTGGGCATTCCTCCTGGAGGGACAGAAGGAAGTAACGCCCATACCAGCGCTCCAGCAGGGCAAAGCAGCTTTTACTATGGTGGCTATCCACCGGGAAGCATTCCTCCATCTTTTTACTATACTGGTTTTCCACCTGGCAATCCAACTATGCCTAACCAGCCTTATCCTTACCCCGGGACATGGCAGGGATACCCCTACATGCCTCAACAGGTCGGAGTTCCATTTTATCCACCTAAGTTGTTTAACCCCACTCTCCCTGAGGTGCCTGAGAATTTAAAACTGTTTGGTAGACATCTTAAAACCAAAGTATGGCAAGGGATTCGGTAGGAAAATTTTATTGTTTCATTAAATGAGAAGCTTAGTGCTTTGGGTACATTAAATGAGAATCAAAAGATCACTTTTGCCAAATCTGCCATATCTTCTGATCTGAACAGCGAAGCTCGATGCTATTTAATGAAAGACGAGAGCTTCTTGAGGTTCACGAACCTAGAAGACTTCCTAGCTCAATTAAAAACCTTTTTGCAACCTGAAAATCAAAAAACTATTTTTGATTTATGGATTGAATTTATAGAATATAGAAGAGAAAGAGATTCGATCTTCACTGATTTTGTGTTAGAGTTGAAGAACAAGCTTTGGTTATATCAGAGTCGTTTACACGATCTAGATCAAGAAGCGGTGTTTAATTCCAAACAGATAAATATAATGGTGATAGGCAAGATCATACAAAACGTAAATGAAAGGAGAGATGGAGAACGATTGAAAGAAAAAATTCTTCAAATGTTTGACGCAGAACTGAACCTAACTGAACTGATAGGAAAGTTATCTCTAATCTCTAAAGGAGCCTTATTACAGACTGAGCATAGGAGGCACCCAGAGGTTCGTACCACCAAGGTATTTGTGGCCAAGGAAGAACAGGAGGATAGGCGGAGATATGAGGACAATAATTCCTACAGGAGGGGTAAAGAGGCCTTTCACAAGCCGAAATATGAGTGTAAAAGGAGAGAAGAGGTGAAACCAGTTAATGCTTATGGAAGACAAAGAGAGGAGATGCGACCAGCCAACCCCTTTAGAAAGAGGGTTGAAGGGATGACGTCCGAGGACGCCCCACGAAAATTCAGGGGTAATTTTAGGAAAATGACCGACCAAGAATTGAAAGAGCAGGATCTGTGCTTTTTCTGCGAGGCGGCCGGCCATTCTTCGAAGACCTGTCGATGGGAGTTACCTTATTGCCGATTCTGTCGATCTCAACATAAGAGGGGTTCTCACCCTACCTGCCGGGAAGCACCTCCTTGGAGGCCTACGTCCAGAGAAGAAATAATGTTCATCCCTTTCAATAGCAAAATGGATATGGAAAAGGGTGTGAAAGCTAAAAAGCCAGGGCATTTCAGCGCAGACAAGCGAGGGCCCAGGACCTTCTCCAAGAGAAAAGAAGATTATAGGCCCCCAGATGAGAAGGGAAAGAAGAACACAAGGGTCTATGTGGCAGAGAGCCAACGAAGAGACTCTGAGTGGAGTGAAGAAGAAGAAAAGGAAGAAAGAACTTTTAGTAGAGAACCTTCCCATCCCGATGAAAAGACAGATAAGGAAAATTTTCGGAGAGCGGCAAAGAACGGAAGAGAATAAGGAGAAAATTTAAGAAGAGACGTGATAAATGGGTACTTAAGGAAAAAAGAGAAAAAACAGTTGCCAATACCTTTTTTCAGGAAAGTGCAGAAAGGCCATTTAAACTTGGTCATCATTTCTACACCAATGTTCATCTCACCCCCTCCATAGGTAGTGAAGAGGTTAAAGCATGCGTTTTGCTTGACAGTGGGAGTAGCGTTTCCCTTGTCACCCCAAAGCGGTTGAGAGAGTTGGAGAAAGAGGGTAATTTTAGAGGGCCTCTCCAAAAGACCGATTTGGTAGTACAAGGAGTAGATAACCACCCCACCAAGTTGAAAGGGGAGGTACAACTATACCTCCGCATGCATAAGAGGTACTACCTCACTACTTTTCAAGTGAGTGAAGTGAAGGGTGAGCCAAGTTGGGACATATTGTTAGGTAACAACCTCTTAGCCAATTTATTCATAACTCTTAATATGTTTTCTTCAAAGATGTCTATACATGAAGGTAAGAAGATAGACATCTCCGTCTTTGCCCGCCAAGGTTTATATATGATTAGAGAGTATTCAGATGGGAATCTCAGACGTGTAAGAGACCCCACTTTAGTCAGTAAGAACCAGCCTAGGCATAAATTGCCTAGGGAGCAAAAGTTTGTTAGGGATTCGAACCAGGTAAACCAACCAGTTGCGAACGACCATTTCTCCCAGGAAAGGAACACAGCTCTGTCAGTCGCCCCAGCATCAATTGCGGAAGGGTACATTCCACAGGAACGGAACACAGCTCTGTCAGTTGAACCAGCACAAGTTGCGTATGGCCCCTTTCCACAGAAAAGGAAGGCAGCCCTGTCAGTTGAACCAGCACAAGTTGCGTATGGCCCCTTTCCACAGAAAAGGAAGGCAGCCCTGTCAGTTGAACCAGCACAAGTTGCCTATGGTCCCATTCCACAAAGGAAGACAGCCCTGTCAGTCAAATCCCCGCATAGGCAATCGGTGCCTAGAGTAGAGAAGGAAGATGTTGCGTTAAACGGAGCAGCTCAAGTTCAGCCAGAACGGGTAATTAAGAGAATAGGGTCGGAGATGAAAAATACTCGGCCTCTCACTGGTCCAGGCACTGAGAACAAAGGAGCTAGGCCGAAACAGAAGCATTCTTCCTCTAATTTGAAGGAAAATTTGAGTCAATCGGGTAAGTTACAGATTTCAGCGAGCCCTGACCATACCAAAGATGGTTATTTAATGCTCGATGAAGAAATTAAAATCAAGTTGAAAGTGATTGAAAACACTGTTCTACCAGGTCAATCTTACGGACACCTGAGAGTTAAGCCCGAGACTCAAGACAATTTTGAGCTAGAGGGAAAGTGTATAATGACCCCAGCTCTTACAAGAGGACCACTGTGTATAGCTAACACAGTCAGTCCAGTGAGGAATAACATAATTGTGCTTAATTATATCAACTTGAGCGATCAGCAAGTTCATTTGAAAAAAGGATCGAATCTAGGAAAAAGTTATCCGATAATTAGCACCCCTAATGAAGAAAGCCCAGACATAAGAGGACATCAGAGAGTAGTTTCGGCTAATGTGGCCACGTGCTCCAAAGGTCTTTCAAAGACAGAACTTAGGCAAGTGTACAGAGAGATCATTGAAGAAAAAATGTCAAAAGAAGACGCCGAGAACTGTGTACTCGAGAAACCAGAGTATTTAGAGGATTTACTCCAACTCTTAATGGAGTACCATGATGTACTGGCACTCGATGATGATACAGTCCCTGTCTGCCCGCTTCAAAAATTCGAGATTAAATTACTACCCGATGCCCCTAAAGTTATTTTCAGAAAGCAGTATAGATTACCCCACAGGTACCTGCAAGATATAGATGATTATACCGAGGCGGCATTAAAAAAGGGGTATATAAAGGCTTGTTACAGTCCTCACTCCTCACCATTGTTAGTAGTAGCAAAGAAAAATAGTCAGCGCCCCAGAGTTTGTCTTGACTACCGCTACCTCAATTCTTACAGCGTTCAAGACGTTTTTCCTCTGCCTTCGATTGAAGAGATATTCACGTCGCTAGGAGGCAACACAGTGTTCACTAGTATCGATCTTCTAGATGCTTATAACGCACTTGAAATAGAGGAAGAAACGCAAAAGTTAATGGCATTTAGGACAAGAAAAGGTTTATTTTGCCCAACCAGACTGACATTCGGCCACAAGAATGCGCCCTCGGCCTTTGCTCGAGACATGGTCGTCGCCTTAAGCCACCTCCTAGGGCCCGTTGCACAAGTCTATCTGGATGACGTACTAGTCCTAGGCAAAGATGTCACCGAACACTTCAAAAATTTAAGAAAAGTTCTCACAGCTTTTAGGGAAAATAAGCTGAAGGTTAAATTGTCTAAGTGTAGCTTCCTGCAAACATCAGTTTTGTATCTAGGGTTTAAGATAGGAAGAGATGGAATTAGCCCAGACCCTGTGAAGGTGGAAACTATGAAAAGTTTTGTCCCTCCGACAAATGTGAAGGAGACACAGAGTTTGATCGGTTTCTTCTCTTATTTTCGCTTTTTAATAAAGAACTTCGCTGTCGTCGCACAGCCACTGCATGATTTAATAAAGAAAGATGTTCCCTTCATCTGGACGAAAAAACATCAGAAAGCATTTGACACCTTAAAAGATAAGTTGGTGGTACAACCACAGTTAACCTTCCCTGATTACAGCAAAGAATTCTTCGTGAATACAGACGCCTGTGATTACGGGATAGGGGGCGTGCTGTACCAATTGACAGATGACGGAAAGGAAAAACCCCTATCGTTCGTATCACGCGTACTCCGTGGAAGTGAGAAGAACTATGATACGATAGAAAAGGAGTGCTTGGCCGTAGTGCTCTGCTTGCAAAAGTTCAAGAACACTATCTTCGGCTACAAAGTAACCATCATCACAGACAATCAACCTCTTTGCTTTATCTTCCGAAACAAGCAACAGACAGGTCGATTAGCCAGATGGAACTTATTCGTAAACAGCTTTTCCCCTACCATCACATATAAGAAGGGTAAAACCAACATCCCACCGGACTATCTGAGTAGACACCCGGCGCCCAACGTTTTCTTTATTAAAGGTGTAGATGAGAACAAAGGTGATTTACCTCGAACAGATTTTGTTTTGAGTAGGGAAACTTTCATAAAAGAACAGGCAAAATGCCCCAGATTAGGGAAATTGGTAGAGTGGGCAAAAGCGAACCCGAAGACCTACCCCCATATTTTCATTAAAGGAGTCCTATATTATGCTACACAATCAAAACCCTATGTCGTTCAAGTCCCCGACAGTATGATCTTTAGCGTGATCGATCACTGCCACGCTTCGCTAGGCAGCGGACATGGAGGACAGTTAAGAACGGAAAAAAGAGTGGAAGAAAAGTATGTCTTTCCCCACCTCCCAAAGTTGGTGAAAGAGTATTGCAGCCAATGCGTGTCATGCGCTAGAACCAAGGGTCCCAAACCTCCTACAGCAGAGATAAATAGATGGCCATTGCCCTATACACCCTTTTCACTCGTTCATGTTGACAGTATTGGAAAACTTCCCACTTGTACAGAATCAGGAGCCAAATACATCTTAGTATTTCGCGATGTTTTGACGCGTTACGTCGAATTAGTGCCTTGTAAAACTAGGACAAGTCAAGAATTTGCCCGAGCACTGCAAGAAAGAGTTATATGTAGGCACAGCGCTCCCCAGCTGCTCGTCTCTGACAATGCACTAGAGTTTACAAGCCAGGTGTTTAAGGACTTATGTAAGGCATGGAGGATAAAGAAGATAGAGATTCTGCCTTACAAAGCATCCCAGAACGGCGTTGTGGAACGTATAAATGCTGATATTGAGTTTTTCCTACGACACTACGTGAAAGACAACCATAAAGACTGGGATAAGTACCTTAGTTTTGCACAAATCGCGATCAACTCAGCTTATAATCGATCTATAGGGTCCTCACCGCACTTCCTGTTGCATGGATTACATAAAGGAATACTATGATTTTGCAGACTGTAATGCCTTTGTAAAAATAAGACAGAGAAGAAAGAGATTCATCTCCGATGAAGAGACACGATAGTAGAAAGGATCGATTATATAAGAGATAGGAAGGTGGGAAAGAAGACAACAAAGACACTGGAGCAACAACATAAAAGAGCCAAGAAAAGAGAGTTCAAGATTGGAGATTATGTCTTTATCAGAGCTGTCAAGAAACCTCATCATAGTTCGAAGCTATGTCCCAAGTTTGAAGGGCCATACATTGTCCGATGTTTAAGAGGACCAAACAAGTTAATGGTAATTTGTCTGAGTACAGGTAACACGTTCCCCGTCCATGTGGACAACGCGAAAGTAATTCCTGCAGAAAAGATCACTGAGTCACATTTTGACTTCATGAATGACAAAGTTTGGAATCCCCAAGAGGTAAAAGAAATGTTAAGCTCCAAGGAAGAGGAAGAGGAAAGAATTGAAAAAGAGCCGCCCAAAAGCGACACAGAAATCAATTCAGAAGAAGAAGATGATGAGGTGGAAGAATATTCCACTCCACCAGAAAGAACACCTTCCCATTCCCCTTGCCCAACTTCTCCCCCACAACCAACTCAGTTTGGACACAACTATTTCCCAACTCCTCCACCGCAACCAACTCAGTTTGGACAGACCTACTTCCCAATTCCACCACCAAAACCAACACAGATTGGAAACAACTCTTGGAACTATCAAATTCCCATGGAACAACCGACTCCGGTGGAACCCAGAAAGGCCAAGTACTGAGGTCGTGGAAAGAAGAAGGTATAGCGATGTAGTTAGAGGAAGAGTACGTCCTAACGGTGAGTTTATCTGTTCCACTCCTAAAACTGACTTCCAAGGAACCCCCTCCAACCTTTCGGTTCGGAGAAAAGAGTTTAGACCATCCTTATCACCCATTCAACAAGAGATTTCGGTAGAAGAACCTGCTAAAGAAATTCTTCAGGAGCCACCCGCGTATGAAGGTGAAATATACGGAGCTTATGGTGGATCCCCTCCAAGATTTCCTTCCCCAGAGAAACCTCTTAATGTCCCTGAAAGAGATGCAAATTATCCCATTCCCACTGTTGTAGAATCACCCCCTAGGGAATTCATCAGAGATGACCGAAAACAAGATCCGTCTTACAGACCACATAATATGTTTACCGGCCCTAGAGATTCTACACCCAGAGTTACAAGAAGTCAAACAAGGATGAGAGAACAGACCCAACAACAGCAAGCAGAGGTAAAGGACCAAAAGGAGACTACAGCGAAGACTCCAACGGCCCAACCTCCGCCTGTTCAATTGGATTTGAATACGATAGTAAGAGGAAATAAGACTTATTATTTGCCTCCCGGCTATTAATTCATCCCAATTTCCTGTATATTTTCTATATATTTTCGTAATTTTAAGAAAAATCCTTTAGTTTTTAGAAGAAATTCTTCAAGTTCCGAAGATATTCTTCAGTTCTAAGAAAGATACTTTAAATTTTAAGAAAATTATTAACGTACACTTTGCATTGCATCTGTACAAAAGTTTTAATATCTAAGGACAAATTAGACTGGATTAAGATCAACTGCGCAGATTAGTGGATAAAGTTGATTAATTTTTACGATTTAGATATAATTTGATTTTCTTTTACTTAAACTAACCCTAACCTGGATTAAGTTCATCAGTTTCAGACTGACATTAGTTGTACTTCTACTTATTTTTTTTATGTACACATATTTTGAAAAATTTTGAAAAATACGTTTCACTCCTAAAGGAAAGGGGGGGACAGTGATTTTTTAATAAAAAATACGATAAAATAGAAAAAGAAAAAAAATTTTTATTAAGAAAAAAAAATAAAGAAACAACTAACTAGTAAGTAAGTAAGTAATTGAAAATAAGTAACTAATTAGTAAGTAAGTAAGTAATTGAAAATAAGTATCTATAGAAAGTAAGTAAGTAATCGATAATTAGTAAGTAATTAACGTAAATAGTATGTAATATTCGAACCTAAGTTCCTTACGTTTAAATTCTAGTTTAAACTAACCAAGTTATAATTAAGAAACCATTCAGCTTAAGAACCGCAAACGCTTTGCTTCATTTTTGATTAACCATTTAATTTTAATATTTTAATCACGTATTTTTAGGCGACCTTTAATTATCACGAAATAAAAGAAATATATGAGATACTTCAATGCGATTAAAA
This sequence comes from Trachelipus rathkii, assembly GCA_015478945.1. Taxonomy (NCBI): domain Eukaryota; kingdom Metazoa; phylum Arthropoda; class Malacostraca; order Isopoda; family Trachelipodidae; genus Trachelipus; species Trachelipus rathkii. The sequence continues at coordinate 33,731 of JABUQX010054064.1, read as the reverse complement.
AATTTCAGAAATGAATTTCGGAAAACAGATCCTGTTGCTACTTACCATCCTATCAACATGCCAAACCAGTCCCACAAATAAAAAAGAAGAAACGAAGATCCTACCTGGTTTAGTTTTATATCGTACTGGTGAAGTAAGCTTCATTGAAGGATACCTAGATCTAATCATTTCCCTAGAATGTCCTACAGATATCAAAGAAACGATCACTAAGACTACGAAGCTAGTGAACAACATCAAAGAATCATTTTTACCATCCTTTGAAACGATGTTTCTAAATGTTTCCATAAACCAACGGGCTCACCAATGGGAATTCAAACTAATGACCATTAGAGTAAAAGTTCTAGCCCAGAAATTGAACGAAGTGAGTGAACTACCTTGAATCTCAGCACGATCAAAAAAGAAACGAGCCGCTTTCGAGTTCGGAGGAGACGTCCTCAACATTCTTTTTGGTACGGCAACAGACAAAAAGGTAAAACTACTCAGAAAGAAAATCAACATTTTAGGCAATTACGCCTCTACCTCAAATTTATTGATAACCGAACTAAAAGAGCAGTTAAAAGCGAATACTCGCACATTAATGAGTTTAGGGATAGCTTACAAAAATTGATAGAGTTCCAAACTAGTTTAAGTGCTACGCACAATATTATAAACCAAATGGGAAGCATTAGAGCTTTAGTAAATTTAATTGAACAAACTGTTTATAATATACATCAAATCCACCAGTTGGTGATAAATTCATTACAACTCGCAAAAAACAAAATTACTAACTCGCAACTCTTTTCTCCCATATTCTTATTGCCTTTTGTACTAGAGATGAACAAAGAAACTAAACTACACACGGTTATACCCCTAGAAACAAAAACATACCAATCCTTTTTGACTTACTCTTGGACTATCCAATCTGCTGCTAGCCCTTACGAACTAATTACTTTAATTCCTTTTATCTCAGGGGAGAAATTCACTTCTCATAAACTCATACCTTTTCCCACTCATCTTCCTTTGAACCAATCTTTATTCCATGTTTATATTTTAATATTAAATAACTATTTCTTTGTGAATTACGGTCATCGAAGGTACACCTACCTTAAAGAATCGGCACACAATCTTTGTCGACATTTAGGCCAACTAGCCGTTTGCCCACAGTCCCAAGTATTTGCTTCCATTGACGATCAGTTTTGTTTATTGGCACTTATCTTAATTTTACCAATGATTTTCACATTGCCCTATTGCTTGAGGGCTTATAATCTATGAACCTTATACTGTCACTTAGGACATTTCACTCTTATTTCTTTCAGAAAAAACCAGGGCTTCAATCGCATGTGACCAACTCTATTCAACATGTCTATGACTATGTCTTTACTATTCCTCACGGATGTGCTTTCATTTCTTCTAAGTTCCAGTTTAAGAATCCTATTCACCTAGAAAAGAATATCACACTTTCTTCTTTAATTTCTTATTCTGATCATGTTTTATTCAACTTTTTATCCCATGTTGCTTTACCTAACATTTCTTCCGTCTTGTTTCCCAAGTTTCAAGCTTTGAAAGAAATTCATTGGAACCAAATACTAGATCAGTTGAATCAATCCATGCATCCCTTTACACCGTATCTCCCGCAAATTAAATTCATCCCATATATTGGAGGAGGAACTTCTGGAACCATCTTTTTCCTCATGGTCCTTGTCATCGCGTATTTCGTTTGGACTAAGAGAATATACCTTTGCCAGATGTGCATGCCAAAGGTACCACATCAAGCTGAAAGCATCCCACTTCAGGCCATCCCAACATCCAATGATCGAATACAACTAGCACCTGAAGATGCACCTTCGGACAACGTTGTTCAGATTAGATCTCTGTCACGTTCTCCAACTCCAGCCCATCGGTTGTCCCTACTTCCTAGACCTCCGATGCCTCTTCCTAATCCTCGAGCTATCACTTCGTCTGAAGATCGAGTGACCTACGCAAATTAAATCAGTCTTTGAGTGAAAGACTCTTCTACAAAAGGGGGGTCCTTTATCGCAATTAAGATCTTGATTGCTTAAAATCAAGTCGCAATTGCAATTAGATTTAGAACGATTCCCGCCCTCCTTCAGATGCAGAAGATCGCTCGAAAACGTTCTGAGCAAACTTGCGATAGGTCACGTTCCGTTAAGTCTCTTTACACGGGGAACCAACGCAGCCAAACCTGTTCGGGTTTGTAAATGCATTTCCTGGGTGGTATAATGCCGCTCCCTTCTTCCAAAGCAAAGATTTGCCCCGCATTCTGTTTCTAAGACCATTGAGTGCGCATGTAGAATTCTGTTTGTGAAACGAGAGCCGGTAAAATGTTGCTTATGTAGAAGTAGACATTTATATATATATATATATATATATATATATATATATATATATATATATATATATATATATATATATATATATATATATATATAAATAGTAGTTATTAGTAGTGCTTTTATGTGTGTGTTGACTTTGGTCAAGAAACAGTGAAAAACTTAAAGTATTACTCTTCTATGGTTGAACGAATCAGTTCAACCTTTTATATATAAATATGCCAAATATTGTGCATATATATATATATATATATATATATATATATATATATATATATATATATATATATATATATATATATATATATATATATATATATATATATATATAACTGCATATGCAGTTGTATATATCATATATGCACCACTTGTTCTTTTCCTTTTTTATATCACAGCATAATTTTAAAGTTGAGAGAGAAAGACGGAGAAGGAGATAGAGAGAGAGTCAGAGAACTTCCTCGTAATTTTTGTTGTCTACTTGCCCATTAGTAGAGGTGAGATTTCGTTGCCGTTATCATTATTTTATTCTATTATGTTATATAAAATAATGGTTCATAATGTATAATTTTAAGAGGTATCACGAATGAAAAAATGTTGCTATGTTAATTAATCAATAAAGTCTTTAAAATTACCATGCAGATTGATAACAATGTAAAATAATTATCAATCATGAAAATTGCTAATACATGGAAATGTGGTCCCTATGTAATTAAGTAAACACCTATCTTTAATTATGTATCTATTTTTCATTTGTAGGTTTTTGTATTATGTGGTATTTTAATGTGGTGAAAACAAGTCGCGCCGTTGCGCGCAAATAAAGGATATGAGGAATTGTGTTTTGATACGCCTTCATATGGATAAGAAATTTCTATATATTTTAAATATATATAAATGTTATATATTATGTATTTACTGTTTCTTAATATCAGTTTTACTTTCATTATTCATTTCACTACTCTCTTGCGGTTCATGTATTGGTACTCTCTGAATTTAAGATACATTTTATACTTGGTATACATATCTCTCTCTTATTATACCTTCCTAGAACTCATCGACTTTTTCAAACCTGCTTTGTTCTTTTTGTATTATAGTTTACGATATTAGTTATTAAGTTATTATTGATCTTGTGAGTTTCAATTGAGAACTATCGTACACTATAACTCGTAATTTATTATTTGTGCCGCCTTTATTTTTCTTATCGCCCTTCATTTTTTATTTTCCCCATATTCCTGCATTTAAATGTTCTGAAGTGATTTTCAAATAATATATTCAATTTTTATGTAGCTCATTTCATATGTTTTAAATCGTACACATCTGGGTGTGCTTCACCCTAATTCTAAAATTGCTGGACTATTGATATATCTAGTAGCTATACAATAGTAGATTATGATAAAATTTTTTTAGCTATTATAAAATATTATATATATTATAATTATATATTAATTTCCATAGTTATAATTATAGTTTAATATATAATAATAATCAATATTGTTTATAATAGATTACGAGTTTATGTCTATACTGAATACAATACATAAGCTAATATACTGATTAGTGAACGAGAGACGTAGGTTACTACGATAACTCCAACGGTTATGTTATTTTTTAGGTTTTAAGGTTAGCGTCTTAGGGTGCTTTAGGTTTAGTTACGGTTATAGTGTTTAGGATTAGGGTTTTACTTATCGGTTTAACTTTACTTGTGTGTGAGTGATTACGTTAAATTGGTGTGTGATAAGTACTTATGTTTGAATCTTATATGTTTTACGTATACTCAGTTATAATTACTGTTAAAGTTGAATACATAGTTCTCAATTAGGTTCTTCTCTTAGTGTACAATCAGGTGTGTACTCCGTCTTCCATTATTTCAGTCTACATTATATTTTATACATTTTAGTGTGTTTTTGGCGTTTACTGTATGTCTCATAACTTTCATTATCATTTCACTTCTCCATCATTACTGATATACTTAAAAAACTTTTACCTGGATCCTCTTTTTAACCTCGCCATATATGATTGATTTTTCCACGAGGCAAAGGCCTTGTTGCTCTTCACTTTTTTTATATTTTGTTTAATATGTAGGAAAATAATTGTTGTATAATCTCGGTCTCTAATAGGGAGCTTATCAGTACTCACTAACTAATAATTCGTATATATTAGTTATTATATGTACTTTATTTTCTTTTTTTGAGTCACCTCCCCTTCATTATATATTTTATTATCCTTTTTAATCAAGGTGCATTTAAAATTGTTAGGGGATGTTAGAAAAATTTATTCTAAATTTTTTATGTAAGGCTAATGTTCCATTTGATTCCTCTTCAAGAAAAATAATGCAAGTCCATCCAATCTCAATATCGACATGACATTATATGTATAACTATTATTGAAAAATCTCAAATAGATTATCAAGTTAGTATATATATATATATATATTTAATGTAAACTAAGGTAATAGAATTGGTTCTGAGGATGGTGGTATTATAATATATTTACTTAGTTGTTTTTTATTTAAGAATAGGTTTGTTTATTTGTTAAATAATTAACTTAACTAAAAATTAAAATATTTAAGTTAATAATAAAAATAATAATAATTTATGATTTACTATTATTGTATGATAATTAATTTCATAAGATCATAGGTGTTGCAGAATTAGCCCAGGATTCTCAGCCGGAGTTTAAGGAATACCTGAAATTGAGACGCCGTGAAATATGCTTTCGCACTTTATCAGCTTAGTTAGTATAATTGTAGTGGTTTTATATATATAGATATTATTTACTTAATTATTAACTGCTTTATAGTATATATACGCCCATGGTTCTCCACAATAATCGATTACTAATTTATTAAGTATTATCATAGACAGAGGGGCTTATGTAAATACATATATTTATATCTAAATATATATGAATCTATAATATATAGATCATACTAATATTTATAGGTACAAGTAGTATAATGTTGTAATTTAGTGTCATGTTAGTGTAAATATTATTGAGTAGTTACCGCGGGGTGTGTATAGGTTATCGCGATATATCACCCTTAATATACTAGATTTGTCCGCGCGCTATATGTTTTGGTTATGTTAAACCTTCGTTGGTACTAAACGAGTATTTGTGTCGCCCCCTAAAAAATAAGAATTGCCCGTAGAAGGGGTTGAAAATTTGGAGAAAGGAGCCGGGAGCAGGCGAAGTCGGAATTCCGAGTCGGAGTTTGGGATCCGATGCCAGGCTAGTGGTGACTTAGAGCTGCGATAACCGCGCTAAAGGGTAGGGCTCGTTAGGTAATATAATTTGTTATAAATAATTATTTTAAACAAAAAGAGATAATTTTATAGTCTTTAATGAAATTATTATATTTAATTAAAATCACATTTTCCCATTTTTAGTTTTTTATTTCGTTTATATATTTGATTGGGATTTTATTAGATATACTTAGAAGTGGTCTTCAAGATCCAATAGGTTGTAGGGTTCGGAACTCCCTCTCCGCGAGACGGCGGCGAGTGGAGTAATCCCTATTTAGTAAAAGGGCACAGCGTAGTTGTAATCTGGTAGCAACCTAATAGATTATATAGTGTGAACCACGGGAGCAGCCGCACACTCGCAGCAGCCGGTTTATGCGGAATCCAGAATTTAGTCAAGACTGTACACTAGATCGCGTTCTGTATGCAAGACGTCGCTCTGTAGTCCTAGATTCAGCTTGCTTGTTACCCTCGGCGAGTTGATATCACAATCTCCTGGCATCATCCGGTTGCTGTGCGATAACTCCGCTGCTCGACGCATCTGTGCTTTGCGATTGCGTTGTGCGCGCGTCTTTTACTTGATTTTTCGAGATTCTCAGGTGAACATCGCAACTCCTCTCCTCCTAGCTTTTGAGGGTATAAGCCATAGTGACAAACTCCTTTATGCACGTGAGACTTACTAATGAATTTTTTATTTTATTAAAACAGGACACTTCATCATATTTCGAGATCTTTACTGGTTATGATTTGGAACTCTCGAATACTTTACTCCCAGTTATATGCGAGAACACCATATTTCGTGTGTGTTGATATACATGTCAAACTGCTTTATTGAACATCGGCACTCGCGATGTGAGGCGGTTCACGAGCACGCGCGGTGCCGTGAGCTAATTCTCTCTATGATTAAGATTCTCTTATTCTCTTTAAACATTAATTTTCTACGCAAAATATTCAGTATAACTACTGATGTTATACACATCTCAACCACATTTTGTCGTCCGCTTATAAATTCATCGATCACTTTGAGTGTGTGTATGGAGTCTGGGTATGATAAGATGTAGGGAGTGTCACGGCTTTTTCGAGTTGACCTACGAGAGGTTTATTATGCTGTAAATAACCTCATTGACTACTATTTAACGTGTACAGAGAAGATTTACCTACAACCAATACTTAATGCAAGAGACGTACCGAGAATAGTTTTAGACTCAAATAAAAGGTTGATGAACATATCTTAACCTCTGGATTAAAGACGTTTTTTGTAATTAGCTTAAATGTTTATTTACATTTACTATTCGCGCGTGTGTTCTAAATATTAGGAGACCTGATTGAATCTTAAGCCTTGTGATGCTTATTGTTGACTTTGCACATAAAGAGTGTGTATAGTGCTATTTTTCATGTTTCGTAGATCATATTAATATAATAATACTACTTTAAGTTACATAGGTAAGATTAGCATTATAGATAAAGATCATTATTTAATAGGTAAGATAAAATAAACTAATTTGTTAGGACTAGCATTAAATATTAATTTCGATTGAATAACAGTAATATAAATATAATTTAAGATAATAATAGATATATATAATGGATAAAATTTTATTAATGCTTTAAATTAATAAATAATTTAACACATTGATATAATAAGAATTAGTAGAGAGATATAAAACTTCAGGGTGTACATCGAAACTTGACAGATATTGTTAGATCGTTATTCGCGCTGTTTGCGTGGCGCGCGCAAAAGTGATGGAACAGGGTGTTACCGACGGGCTCTGTTTTGGCGCCTCAGGTTAGACGTCATCGGTTATAGTAACTCTGTGACGCAGTATGGTGGCAAATGAGAGTGTGGAACTTTGTGTGTAAGTTCTGTACAGTTTATTACGTTGCTGGAGTCGTTGAGGGTTATAGGGATATATAGATTTTGACAGATATACCGTAGCCGACTTGGTGTTGTCTCGTTCTGTGCGCAGGTTTGACTCGCGCGTGTTTTTTATTAGTAACTGTAGGAATCACGTTTGATTGATCGCGTTTAGAGTCATATACGTGCGTGCGTGCGGTTGCAGTCGTCAGTAAAAGATACTCTCTGATGTTTGTTCAGATGTTTAACTTGTTGTTACATCCAACATCAAACATGAAACTGACGTACGAATCGCTGCTGGGATATAGCCTACCTATAGTATTCGACATGACATTGCAAGACGAGATCTACAATACGGATAACAATAGTATATCAACATAGTGGAAAAGAATGATGAGAAAAGTAAGGCATATGACTGGGAGGATTTTGACTTATGAAGATTTACTAGCTATATCATTAACTGCAATTTTACAAGTAGAAGTAATTAAGATAATAAATAACATAATAAATAAAATTTAATAAAATTGAAAACATACTTTCAATCTATTATATACAACTATTGACTAATATAAATAGGTAATAAATAAAAATTAGAACACATAATAGACCAGTTTCATGTAATAAAACAGGATAGTAATTGAGATACTGAGATGTAGAGATAGAGAGATAGAGATAGAGATAATAATCACATTTTATAACAAGAATATTTACTGCATTAATAAGTTACGGTAATAACGTGACTAAAATCCAATCATATCAATTGTATCTTATCGTAATAAACACAAAGGGTCACTTATCAAAGCTGAAACTCGTTGTATAGGAGCTAACATAACGAACCAAGCAATGACACACATTGGTTTAGCGACTACTGAAGATTAAATTAAAAACATTACATTAATACAGATTGAAAGAAGTTCTCTTGAAAATTTCCGAAAATATTTCGGTAAAATTTTCTTCGGTAAATGTTGTCTAACAAATGAAATAATCATTAAGATTAAATTTGATTTATAAATGTAGTTTGTAAAAGAAATTACTAACATATTTATATTATAAAAGAATTTAAAAAAAACTGCAATATAAATTTTTATTTTAATTAACATGAAGACGTTTGCTAAAAAAATATGAGTGAATAAATAATACGAGTTAAATATTTTGAATAATAAATTATAGCTTAATAATAATAATTATATGGTTTTCCATCCAGAATGAGAGAGGTTCATATATATGTGTGTTACCTATTTATTAATCATTTAACCTAATATCATCAATATGCAATACATTAGTCATAATAATATCTCTCATAATGATACTTCTTCAATGACACTGTGTCGGTTACGTAAATAACTTCTTTGTACGCCTTTACATATTCAATAATATCAGATTACTATTCACATTTCACTTATTAGCATATATAATCTTTTCTCCCTGGATCTCTATTTCCTGTCCTGCACCATCCCTTGTCTGCGTTTTTGTTGCCGTTTCCTGAGGCATTTTAACTTTCTAGGGGTATATCCACCTCATTCCGGGGGCTCCCTCCAGACTAACCCATATCTTGTACGATATTTATACAGTATAACTTCTTACATATATTTTATCTAATATATACTATTCCCAACAATTCATAATTTATATTGTTTCTTTTCTACAGTTAGCTTTTTCCAATATAACGATTACCTCGAGGCGCACTCTTACCTACTCCAATCTGCGATGTTTCGGGTTCTTCTAACTCACACAGTAATATATTTCGATTATCCATAGAATATAAAATATATCTTATATTTTTTTTATTTAAACATTTCTATCAGTAAGTTACTCACATACATACTACGTTTATTAATTTTTAAGTAATCAATCATTAAAAAATAATTTTAGAGGCGCTTATAAAAACAATATTTACACATCCCCGGTATTATTCAGTTCGAGGAGCTCTTTCGGTTAGCTAACCCAAAGAGACTTAATACACAGCTTAGTTATAATCCGTAGTCCAGGGTTGTTTATATTACTCATAGAGCAATACTCTACAACAATAATTTAATTCATTGTATAAAAATTCGGATCGACTTACTTATTGACTAATACAAACTATATTCTCTGACATCCTACTCGACATCTCATATATATCTCCTTCACTTTATCTCTCAAATTCATATAATAATCTGAGACATTACTACGACTTAGTATGTCATGATTGAGATACCAATAGATATAAATTGTCCACTCAACCTCAACTAGTAGATGGGCTATTCATCTATCCTATATCATTTGTGGGGATGATTAAAAAGTATTATGGATTATCTATGAGGGGTAACATTACCCTTGTCAAATTAAAGTCAATCGAGTCACATACAACACTTTACTTTATGTGACCGTAAAACCTATACATCTCCTATCATATCTCTTAGGCTCTACTAACATTAAAATCATCTCCCTACTGTTTTATAAAACAGAGTCCCGCATTATGCCTGTAAAATGTCCAATAGTTGCAGCCGGAGTCAGTTTAGGATATTTTTTCATTTTTTATTTATAAACTGTCTCATATATTATGAGCATTATCATATGGAATAATACAAACTATCTATTACCTAGTCATTATTTTCTTTTTCATAAATACGCATATGAAAATCGTACCGCTCCCGCGCGAGATATTGGCGTTTGTAAAATTCGCGTCTCGTCACATGATTACGCATCTCTCGCGCTTAGTCTCCACATATAAGGTTAAATACACATTAGTCCTAAAAGACAATAATATTATGGGATAGATGAATAAATATAAAATATATTATAATTTGGAATTATTAGGTAAATGAACGATAACTCAAATTATATCAACTCTCATTATTAAAATTTTTTTTAAATAAATACCAAATAAATAAATCTATAAATTGAAAATAGGCTAAATTTTCCATTCGATAAATATAATTATTCGATTTAATATAAATTATCAACTCTCATATTAAATACGTAAAAAATAAGAAATATAAATATACTGGTTTATTAAATAAATACGTATAGAATAATAATTTATACTATCTCGAAAGTGGTATCTCACTCATCAGAACTCAGATACTAACTCTACGATCTAATATGAATTGCCATTTATATAATACAAACACTCTCTGAAATTCAATTATATCTACATTCCACAATCAGCGAATAGAAGTTTTTGTCCTTGATAGATTTATATTATAAAGTGACTTCAACCAAAAAGAGTGCGTAAGATCTTGTTACCACATAACCGATAGAGATTAGGGAAAGGTTGTATGACCATGCACTAAGAAATGGTGCACGCCAGCTAGACGAGGCATGGGAGAAAGCAGGAGACGCGGTAGAGAGCGAGGATGTAATTAGTGATCGCGTGACCTCACCACGCTTAGCTTGTGACAACTGTTGAAAGGAATATTAGACAATGAGTGTAGGGTTCATCATTGGTAGTATGACTAGGTACACTCCTAGAGTTCTACCAATATAATTGTTGAGCTATTGATGGGTGTAGATATTGTATATTCGTTCTAGTGACGACTATAGTATTAACCTCCGAATGTCCAGAATGCTATATAGTAGACGACTAAAAGAGATAACGATGTAAAGTTAATTGGGTTACTTCCCTCGCAAGAAAGAACAGACAGTCAGAGTTAAGATTTGATTAGCCTAAATTCGCAACATGACATGTGTACTTAGGTGCATGAGTAGTGGTAGTTGATTTAAGTGAAAATAGCGTCTATATGTAAGTGTGCGCACAAAGACAATAGGAAGTGCAGACGGTAGACATCAGAAACAACAGAAAAATCACTCATTAACAATTAAACACCACGCTCAAGAAATAACGGCGCGGAGGTTGAGTACAAGATAGAGCGAAAAAAAGGCGGGTCGTATTCATTTAATAATATATAGAGCCAAAGCATGGGAGTCCATTGCAGCTCACAGTTATTATGTATCTGAAGATAATGTGTGGGAGGACAACCGTGAATATAAAAGTAGAGGATATAAGGATCCCTATCAGTAAGCGGGCTAATTGACGACTTTCATAATAGTGAATGAGCGTACTTTGGTCAGGGCACTAAAGTTTGAAAAAAAAAGCGATGTTTCCGATGTATGCCCCATATGCTAACAATGTGGAGCATGGTGTAGGGTTGTAAGACAGCATCAGTGGAGCTGCAGAGAGGACTCACTCATTCTGAAGTATTTTGACTAGATAGAGACATTATGTTCTAATCGTTAATGTGAAGAAACAGAAGTTACATAATGAATTAAGCGCGCTCGTCATCACAAGTCAGCAGTATGAACATAAAATAGAGAAGATGGCAGAAGAAGCTCTTTGGTATCCCATTTGATCAAGTAGATTCTTTGACCCATATTACTCCATGGAGTAAGCTGGTTTAGTTAAAAGGTTTAAGTTTATAAATTATAATAATAAAATATATAATAATAAAATATATTATATATATATATTAATATTAAATTATTATAATATAATATTTATATTAATATATTATATATAATAATTAATATATAATAATATTATTATATATATATATAATATATAATATATAATAGTATATATATATTATATTATATATATATAATATATTAATAATAATATATATAATATATATATAATATAATATTATATATAAATAAATATTAATATATATTATAATATAATATATAATATATTAATATTAAATAATATTATAATATTAATTAATATAAAATTAATAATTAATAATATAGATATAATAATATATATATATATATTATAATATAATATTATTATATTATATAATAATTATATTATATATTAATTATATATAATTAATATATATAATATATATATAGTATATATATATATAAATATATATATAATATAATATATATATTAATTAATATATTATTATATATATAAAATATAATATATATATATATATATATATATATAATATTATATAAATTAAAATTAAAATTAAGTGGACTAAATAATACTCGCATTAAATATTCTGATAATATTTATATATATATTATATAATTAATATAATATTTATTATAAATTTGAAAACTCGTAATTGTTATTATCCTAATCAAACGAGATTTTATGAATAACGTCATCTTATATATATCTTTATAGCAGCTTGATGTAACTCTCTCCATAGAATCGACTGTTGTGATATAAGGACCAAAGACAATTTGCTATTCATAGAATATTAATTTTGTACAGGTGAGACGATAAAGCAGTCGAACACATAATATTTCTCAAAATAGGTTTTTCATAATATAATTAATGATTCAAAGATAATATAGGTAAGTTATCATCCATATCTAATTAGTGAATATAATATGCTCACAATATATATAACTAATATTATTAGCATATATACTTCTAATGTTGTCTAATCTACTCTCTTAAAATGACCTATTAATAGTATGTTATTTAATTAAGTTAAGTTAAACTTCATCAATATTATCGATTATTATAATATAAGTGTACATCATAAAACTTAACTATGCTCAAATGTAACGAAAGGTTTTATATATAGTCCTAAAGATACATGGTTCAACATATTTTGTCGAAAATTCTATCATCACTATACACTGGGACAATATTCATATTGAATAAAGTGATTCGTTAAATAACTAATTTATAGTAATATATTGATAATTGGAATAATTAATATGGAAGATCTAAAGATGCAATAAAGAGAATAGATAAATCCAAAAATGTCCTCTATAAGACAAAGTGTTTGGTGGCATTAATTCCAAAATATTAATAATTATCTAATAGCTATTGAGGTGTAGAATATGAGTTCCAAGTCGTACGAACTGCGCTCTAGATGGCGATAAGAGATTGCGGGCGTGTGCCATGCTAGTTGTGGTGTAGTGATACGGTGTCTCCTGCTCCGAACAAGTTTTATTCTATACAAAAAGACCGGGACACCAGGAAAAGAACGCTCTTTATTCTATGGTGTAAAAAATCCTCTACTATTAAGTTATCATGCGTATATTTTCTGCCTTAAGGTACGGTTTAAGGGCACTGCTATTTTTCATGATGTCATTAACTAACTTTGCATCTTTTGCAGACAAAGAATCGATATCCTGATTCTGTGATTTAGGAACTAGATCTTCCTCAAGATGTCAAAAATATCAGAAAACTAGAAACGCCAATACTGTGTCATATCAGGTTTAATGTGATTGTATTTTTAAAATACCTTGGATGTACATACTGAATGGGTTGTAAAAACTTGTTTTAAGGATATTTAGTCTTAGATTTTTTCTTCAAGATAGTTATTCGATACCAATAAATTTCTTAGTCTCTAGGTTTGATAAATTTTTAATTACATAAGTATTTTATGTTACTCATGTGGAGTATGTGTGATTTTGGAAATAATCAATTTGTGTATGTATCTATCCTTAAAAATTCAAATCTATCTCTATATTAAAGTTTAATATACCTCATTTCACTCATCTACACACGGTTATTTTACCTCTAGTAGATTGTCCGAGAGAGACGTCGAAGGGAGTTCAGCCAACTGAACATTGAAAGTTGTAGAGAATATAGTACGTTATTCTTAGGGCTTTAGTTTGTGTAATTTCACGTGAATCTATTCATATGTTATTATTAAATTAACAAATAAAATGTGAAAAAGCTGTTATTATTAAATCTGCATAAAAAGGACCGTTGTAAGTTTTCCTAATATAAGTATAAATACAGGATTAGCCCATTTATATATGTCTATAAATTTTAATAATAATAATATATGATATTTAATTATATAAGTATGAGGTGCATCCTTTAGTTATTATGGTAAGTATTTTCTTATCCCCCCTTACATATTAATCATATATTTATACTACCCCCCCCTCCCTCCACTCCCTCATCACCTCACTCATCACCCTCTCCTCCCCTCTCTCCTACCTCACTCACCCCCCCCCCCTCCCCCCTACCCCCTCCCCTCCCTTAATTATATTTTATCTCCCCTCCCCCCTCCCCTCACCCCCTCATCACTCACCTCCTCCCTACACCCCCCCCTACCCTCCCTCCTACCTCCCTCCTATTAATTATCTACTCAATTACCCTATACTATCATAAATTTAATATATTTATCTAAATGGATAAAATTAATAATAATAAATATAATAATATATATAATGATTTATATAAAGTACTATATGTTGCTATATTACATTTAGGACACTATGTAATTATATTTAATAAAAATTATATATTTTTAAATTACGCTTGTGCATCTCCATAATTTACTAATAAGTAAGATTAAGAACTTTATTTAATTAGATTAATACAACAAAAGCATTTCTTCACTCTCATCTCCGTTCTTTGATCTACCGATCTTTTATAAATATTATTTTCGTTTATATATTAATTTGTAATCTCTGGAGAAGTGTGAGGGACTGTATAAATACATACGGTTGTACCAGTAATGCCACATGAAACTGGTCACACGTTTATTCCAGATATATTATGTTCTTAAAGTAAGTGTGATAATAATATAAAATATACTATAATCATATAATTAGATTTATTTTTAAATATATCATAATATAATCCTGTAAATTATTTATTTTTTTTTACGTTGTAATTTTTTTTTATATTATATAATAAAACAATGATTATTATTTGTTATTATTGTATTTTTATGTTTTATATGGACTCATAAAACTATTTTTTTATATCCTATCTATATTATATACTATAACTCTTAAAATTTTTATATAATCCTATTTATATCAATACTCTAATATTTCTCTTATCTTCTTAAGGAAAAAATAATAATTTTTATAAAAATAAGAACCTCAAATTTCAAAATTACTCGATAGAGAAAGTGATATACAGTTAACACACTACATCTACGTTATAGGTGATTTCCACCAATGAATACTCCCAAGCCATAATTAATAAAAGATTAAAACTCTCAAGAATGGTTAGATACCACAATTAAGAGAAAGTCAAGAGCTAACGGTAGCTTAACATATGACACGATCTTACACTTCTCGATCTTCTATACATTTATAATAATTAAATGTGATACTAATGTAATATAACTATTATATAGTGGTATAAATAATAATATTCCCCTTTCTCTTTTAGTCTTATTACATTTATATATTGCTGTTTTCATGATTTTCTTTTATTTATATAAACATAGGCAAAAATACAGCATTTTGACGAATAAAAATAAGTTCAATTTGGCATAATAAATTTAAATTTTAAACAACTTAAAGCAAAAAAAATAGGATCAGAAATATTATTGAAATAATTGATCAGTAAAGTATCAAAAAATTGTTTGTTTAAAATAATTTTATATATTTCATTCTTTATAAAATAGACCTTTCCAAATTTATAGAATAAAAAAAAATTAAATATGTGAAAAAGTAAATTATAAAATCATAACTTCGTTTCAATTAATAATATAAATAATTAATAATTAAATTAGTAAAATTAATTATGAATGTTAATGTTTTCAAATATAAAAAACTTAAAAAAAAAAATAATCATAAGTAATTATATAACATTAATATGAGTAAAATTGAATTATGAATAATAATATCGAAACAATAAAAAATCTTGGTAACAATTTATTAAAGCAATATATGTTCTAAAATGTCCTAATTTTTATTATATAATGAAAATACATAAAAATATTTTGTCATTATATATAAACTATGATTGCACTTCCTCTCTCTCAATTATATATAGATTAATAATTATTATTTTTGAGACTCTGGTTAAGAAATATTTATCTAACTAGATTTGCAAAGTCATAATTTAGCTACATTTGGAATTTCAGCATGCTTGAAAGTAATTGATTTAATAATACTCACGTGTAAACTGTTGAGAAATAATCTCGAATATCGAATTATAAGTTTCAAGATATATACATATCAATTTATATTTTTTAATAATAAGATTATCTTGTGCCTTAAAAAAAAAATAAAGTTTTCACCAGGGCTGAGGAGCCATTCTATAGCACAATATTTTAAACCTCATAAAATATAATATTTTTTTTTTAATACATTATATAATATAAATAAAAATTTGCTTATATATTAATATATATTTATAAAAAAATAAATATTAATTAAAAATAATAATAAATAATATATAAAACCCCTATAGGTATACAATTTATTAGGGGATTTATCATAATATATATATATATTAAATAATAATATCTAGTTTTAGATTCTTGTATAAGTTTATTATATAATATATATAGTATTAAGAATTATAAGGATATGTGTATTTAAGAAGATTCGGCGTTAAAAATCCTGTGAAATTATCAGATATTCCCTTTGATAAATATACATATTTTATACATTTTATGCAAGTTTTGAATAAAAAGTATAATATATTTATATATAAAATGAAGTTTATATTAATTATTACTAAAGTTACACTTCGGCATAGTCTTTGTTTATTAAAAAAAATCATATTTTAAGATCGAATTTATTCACGATATTTTACTCTGATCTATTATATCAATATATATATTTTATGTAATAAATAAACTTTATATATATTTAGTATAATAATAATATAAATCCTAAATAAATATTTATTAGTAACCTATATATAAATATTATGACTCTCTAAGTACTATATAAATATATATATATTAATAATAATATATATAATAATTATATTAATATATATATATAATCTAATATATATATATATATTATAATATTAATATATATTATATATATAATATATATATTAATATATAATATATAATATATATTATTATATTATAATATATATATATATATCATATATTTAATATATATATATTTATATATTTATATATATTAATAAATATATATATATATATATATATATATTAATTAATATTATATATATATTGGATGAAAATTATATATATATATCACGTGGTATCAATCTATTAGAGATGCTTGGGAAAATTATAAGCTCATTGACGCATACGTTTATAGCGCTCTGAAATGGATTATTGTCTTTTGGAATTATTATATCACTTTTTTCTTAAATTTGATTTTACTGCGAAAAAAAAACTTTATGGGATAATACTATATTTATTTCTATATATAATTCTTTATATGAAACTATTGATCACGTAGCTAATGTTTTTTGTTATTTTTATCTCTATTATTTAATAGTTATTTTTCAATATATATAATTATTTTTGCTACTGTATATATAATATATATATATATATTAAACGGCCTGAATATTTACCAAAATATCTCAAATAATATATATCTATAGTACTTTCTTTGACGTAGTGAGTATAAAGGGGCCACAAAATAAGTAGTATAGGTTTAGAACTTTCATTTTGGCTGGTTGCCATAATTTTTTTTTTTTTTTTTTTCTTTTTTTTTTTTACTGCACCGGGTACCTGTTTTTCCTTTTTCTAGTGTCGACAATATTTCTGGAGATTAATTAATGAGTGTAATGCACGTTTTTCATTCTAAAACTCCTCCAGACATCTTATCCCATCTTGATTATCCATTTTATTCCCAACAGTATTTGTCGATTTTCGTTTCATTGAATTGCACTTTTTTTGAATAATAGGTGTTCAAAACTTAGATGAAATTTTCCCTAAAATAAGATTCTTAAATCATAATATCCGTGGGATTCTGGAAGGTAAATATTGAGGCTTATTACTTATCCCATATTTCAATTTTAATGCATTGGGGCTTGACATTTGTCTGTAATTGATAAATATCTTTCCGAAATCAAAGTTTTTGAATAATAGTTTAAAAATGTGTTCGAAATTTTGTTGAGCGTTCAATTTCTTAAATCATTACGTTTGGATGATTATGAGGGCAAACGAAATAGGCATGTCAGTTAGACCATATTATTTTTGTGTTATATTAGGTCTTTGTAAACGTATATAATTGCCAAATTCTTACTTTAGGCAACGTTTTTGATTAAATGGTGCTCTGAATTTAGAGGTAGAATTTATTGAATTTTGTTTTTCTTAAATCATATTCAGAGGATTTTGAGAGTTAAACATTTAAATCTGTCAATTAGATCATATTGTAGCTTCATAATAGAGGGACTTGATTTTTCTGAGAAAATGTTTTAATTTCTTGCTTTAGTCAACGTGTTTAAAGAATAGGTGTTTGAAATTTAGGGGTAAATTAAATCATTAAATTTATGGGATCCTGAGAGGTAAATTTTGAATACTTTCATTTACCGTATACTGGGACGGTATTTTATATTTAATTAGCAAATATCTTCCCTATCTCAAATTCTTTGAATAACTAGTTTTCGAAAATGTTAAATTTTATTAAAATTTGAATTTTTTAAAATCATGAAATTTTTAGGATTAGAGAGCTTAAAATTGAAATCTGTCAGACAAAATTATAATGGTATTGCTTTCATGTCGAAGTTGATATTTTTAAATAATAGATGTTTAATATTTATAATTAAGTTTTATTAAATTATGTGTTCTCTAAATAATAATTTTCGGGGATCTTGAGAAAGCCCATAATATATTTTAATTATATAGAAACTTGGAATTTGTCTGTTATTGTCAAATGAAGTCTGAATTTTTTGAATAACAAGTGTTCTAAATTTAGAGGTAAATTTTATTGAAATTTGTATTCCTTATATTATGATATTTATGAGATTTTCAGAGGTAATTATTGAGGCCTGTTAGTTATATCATATTATATTATTGTTTTAATGGGGTTTGGTATTTGCGCGTAATTGACCAATATCTTTTTCAATAATTGGTGCCTGAAATTTAGATATAGATTTTACTGAATTTTGAATGAAATTTCTTGTTGAATTTTTGAATACTATAAGTGTTCAAAATTGAGAAAAATTTCTTTTGAATTTTGAATTTAATAAATCATGAAATTCGGTTGATTACTTATTATGAGAGCTAAATAAAGAGACATGTTAATTAAACAATATTATTGTTGTATTATTTAGGGCCTTGATAATTGTTATTTGCGTATTTCTTACTGTAGTCGCGTTTCTAAATGAGTATGAAATTTAGGTGTAAATTTTATTGTTTTTTTTTATGTTTCTAAATTATGATGTTCAGATAGTCTTGAAAGTTAAATATTAAGACTCGTTAGGTAGACCATATTATAGTTTGATTATATAGGGACTTCATATTTGAGTGGAATTGTTGAAATTCCTGCCGACCGAAAACGAAGATTTTGAATAATAGATCTTCAAAATTTAGTGTTAAATTTTGTTATATTGTGTGTTTCTTAAATCATTATATTCATGGAATTTTGAGAAATAAATATTGAGGTCTGTCATTTATACCATTTATAATTTTATTATATTGGAACTTTGTATTTGAATATGTGTTATTGATGAATTATTTTCCTAAGTCCAAATTTTTGAATAATTGAATTTTGAAATTTAGTATTAAATTTTAAATTTTGCATTTCTTATTTCATGAAATTCAGAAGATTAAGAGAGCTAGATATTGAGGCATCTCATTTAGAAAATAAATTAAAGTTGTTCTAAATTTAAAGGTAAAATATATTGAATTTTGTGATTCTTTAATCCTGATATTCAGTTAAACATTGAGGTTTATCAGCTAGAAAATACTGTAGTTGGATTATTTTATATAAGGACTTAGAAATTGAGCGTAATTCACGAATATCTTGCCGAATTTCAAAATTTTAAATAATAGGTGTTCGAAAGTCAGAGGTAAATTTTATTGAATTTTGAAATTTTTAATCATGAAATTCGGAAGATTATATAGGCTAAATATATTAGGTAATATTACAGTGATATTACTTAGAAATTGTGGTATAACTGTGTGCAATTGCCTATTTTCTTTCCGAAGTCGACGTTTTTGAACAATAGAAGATCGAAATTGAGGTAAATTTTATTGAAATTTGTTTCTTAAATATAATATTCATGAGATCTTGAGAGTTAAATATGGAAGTCAATCATTTAAAAAGTAAATTATATATTATATGTTGATTACGCAATGACTTGGTATTTTTCTGTGATTGTCAAATTTCATTCCGAAGTCGAAAATAGGTGTTCGATATTTAGAGGCAAAATATTTTTTTTGAAGTTTGTACTTAGGTGATTTAAGGAATTCTGAGAGGTAATAGAGCTACAGAGTCGCATGGTAAGGGCCAGGGTTTGATCACTAGTCCGGATCCTAGGTAGAAATTACCTAGATAAATTCTCCTCTTAGAATAGGGCTATTCCCGTGAGGTGCTAACTTTAAAAAAAAAAAAAAAATTGATATTTACTTCCTAAATCGCAATATTAGTGGGATTCGGAGATGTAAATATTATTGAATCCTGTAAGTTATGTTATTTTTTATTATTTCATTTTATTTTTAATATGTTGAAACTTGGTATTTGTTTATAATGGCAAATATCTTGTCGTAGTTCATATTTTCGAGTAACAGATGTTCGAGATTGTGCTAATTTTTTTTGAATTTAGAATTTCTTTAATCATGACATTTGGAGAATTATGAAAGAAAAATATTGGAGCCTGTCAGTTAGACATTATAATATTTGTATTACTTAGGGTAATAATAGTTGTAGTTAAATGTCTATTTTTTTATTTTTGCTTAAAGATAGGGGACCCAAAAGAATGGTTTTTAGTAAATGTGTTTGAAAATTTAAGTTGCATATTTCTGAAACTTTGAAGTATTCCTTAAATCATTTTTTGCGGCGCGAGCAACGTTTGTTTATCACCGCAAACGCTTTCAGGTGCACATATTGAGCTCGGGAAACCATATTATTGAGAGGTTAAATATATTGGCAAGTAGCCCAGCCAAGAAGAGTATTAATAGTCTGTAATACCTTAAGTTCTTTAATTTGCGGTGAAATTTGGCCGAATCCTTTCTAACGATCGGTCTTTGTTTTGAATCAAAAGTGGTTTGAAAAATCTAGGAGTATCCATTTTATTAAAAACCATTTTTGTTTCGTAAATTGTAAGATATTCAGATTTGAGAATTAAAATATTGAAGACTTGTCAGTTCGAAAAATTTATAACTGATCCATATTGTGTACTTTGTAAGTAATTGAACGATGATATTTTGCCCCAATTTCAAAATTTTTGATGTCCGAAATTTGGGAGAATATTGTGGAAAATTTTGAATTATTTAATTATGAAATTTCAGGAAGGATCATCATTTGAATAGCTTAAAAATTGAGGCCCCGCATTTAGAACAGTATTTATAAGTTGTTGTACCTATTAACTTGATAATTGTGTTGTGAATTGTCAAAAATTGTTGATTTTGTGAAGGCCGGATAAAAACAAACATATGTAACATTTTTGTCTTTTGTGGGGCCAAAACGATTTTAATTTCCATTTTTCTGAGCTATACGCTATAGGAGTATTAGGAACAGTATTGAAGAAAGAAATGTGCTCAATATTCTCCAAAAACTTGGATTTTGTGAACCACTGTAATGCTATTCATTAAATTTGAAAATTTCGCATATAAAAAATGGGTGGGAATATAATCATTCTTGAGTTACAAAAATAGGTAGGAAAAAAAACGACATACAGCTCCAAAAGTCAGCCATTTATTTACTTTGTAGGGGGTTATAACAAAAGAAGAATGACCTCAGGAATAATTTAGAAGTGAGAAGTTGTTCCGGATTTTTCTCTCATACGGTAAGTTGCTTTCACGGAATGAGAAGAACCCCCAAATTATAGTGTCTCCAATCATTTTGTTATACATTCAATCTTATATAATATAGGTATAATAGTACATATAGTATGATATATACTATATATAAATATATATAATAAATAATATTATATAACAAAATAATTCAATAAACTAATATTATAACTATAATATATATATTATATATATTAATATTATTCTTTTGTTATATTGATCCTTCGGAGTGTAGGCCGGCGCTTCTCAAAGTCCCAGAATGGATCTTATGGAAATCGCTCGGCCTGTGCCCTCTGAGTACGCCCCACCCCCCCCCCCCCCGACGTTCCCCTTAAATTTAGCAAGATTGGAAGCATTTCGAAGGATATGGACCTTTCTGAGGGGACATCCTTAGCCCCATTTTGCCGGTAGTTTCCTGACCAAAATTTCAACAAGCTCCTCATAGGTTTCGGTGCTCTTGTGGATTTCCCCAGGGAGTGCAAAAGACGAAACCACTGCAAAGATAATAAGCAAGTTCCGAGCTGGGCTTTTTCCAACCGTAGTCAGGCTCTTTCGGGTATTTCTTCACTCTGGAGATTTCTTTTTTATTTGTGATCCCGACGGAAGGACCACCGGCTTGGACCTTTGCTCTTCAGAAAGCTTAGGAAAGACAAGCTCTTTGCAGGGTAGGGATGAAGGTCTGAAGTTCCTTGTCTAGAGGGCTGTGACCAACACTGTTTATGAGGTAATTTTATATTTATGTGTAGTGGGAGGAAATAAGTATTGTTCTGAGGGCTCTAAACAGAGGCCTCCCATGACAGTGTTTCCGCTCCCGTGCACTGTTGAATCTAGCTTCCCCCTCTATGTGGTCATCCGCCTTGGTAATGTTCCTGCGGAGGGCCTTTGGCGCCCCCAGAACAGAAGGTAAACTGGGTGGGGAAAACTTTGGTAAAGCCGTGACTTGGGAGAAACCCACAGGAAGGCCACCATTTTGACAACTTCTCAGATTAACTTACAAACATATGCTCGTTCATGTTGTTCAGTATTTTTGCTACTAAGTAAACGCAATTACTAAAGCAAATAGGCTTAATGCAACCGCCTGGTCTCTTTGGCCACCGACGTTGAGCCAAAGGGAAGAGAGGTTACGAGTGCTCTCGTTATGAGTATCAAAAGTTTGGACTTCGATGAACAGGTATCAATGAAGATAGGCGGGTTCACTCGCAGAGTTCAGGCGAATTCCCAAGTTGCCTCAAACCCAAGCTTGTACATTGTGTACAATAACCGAAAAGTCCCGTCTTTGGGACTGGTGAAAAAAGGTTGAAAAAGAGTGGTGACGCCATTTTCTGCCCGACTTTGCGACTTTTATACTTTCATTAATAAAATTTCATTTGCTTTTGGATTATACACTATGTTTCTAAGTAAAAGAAAAGAAAAATATTAAAATATTAAATAATTAAATATATAAAATATATTAAGAATAGTTTAAAAAATATTGTATGAATTAACAATAAAAATAACTGTGGAATGCAGAATAGGGGGATCAGCGTAGTGAAAACAGCGTGATTTCAGATGTTACAAAAGCAAAAAGTATCTGAAGGAATAATATAATTTTTCTTTGCTTTCTACACAGAAAGGCATTATTAGGAAATAATTACATTTTTCAAAGTATAAGACAAATGCGCACATTTTCCATTGGTATTTTTGTTTCCACCGATACACGCGTGGGTGGAGGTGTTTGTACATACATTTTGAAAAGCAAGAAAGCTTCGCGAGAAGTTTAAAGTTAAAATTCTCGTTGAACTTTGTTGTTTTGCTTGAAGTCATTGAAATGGTGAAGGGATCTTGGTAATGTTTAAATTTGACGACCTGTCAGTTTATTTACCATATTATTAATTTGATTGTTTAAAAAAGGACTTTTATTGTGTGTTAACTGAATGTTCTTGCCGAATTTCGGACGTTTTCAGTATAAGACAGGGACGATCGAAAATATAGATAAACTGTTATTTTATTTTTTCGTAAAATTATAGATAATATATAGTAGATATATAAATATATATATATAATATAGGTATATAGATATATATAGTAATAGTAGGTTATATATTATATATAGGTTATATATTATATTATATATATCATGATATATTATATATATATATACCGTATAATATATATATATAAATATATATATATAAATAAGAGAAAAAAACGACTTCCTCAAACCTTTATAATTCAAATTAGACTTTTGGTATGCATATTAATAAAAAAGTCAAGAACATATTATAATAATCTGTCCAAAATGTGGTGTTGACAACGTATGTACTGAGGTACATTCAGACCTACGTGTAACATTTCCTTCTGTATCTTAACTACAGGCCCATTAATATGACCAGAGTTTACAGCTGTAGTATCACAAATTATCATTTTAATGCTAGACCGTGCAGCAAATTCATCAAGAAAACTAGCTATTCCTTTAAATATACTTTCGGCGGATCCACTTTCATATCTGACTACCTTAAATTTGATTTCTCTCATTGGACTTTGAAGACATACTATTTAATACTCCTCTTTATTCTTTACTTTTTTCTGGCACCATTTTAAATGCACTTTATTGTTCAACAATCGGAAACTTAGTAACTCTACGTAATCTTTTAACAATGATACAAGCATATATCTTCCCTACAACACTTAATAAGCTATTTCCCTTATAGTTTCTGGTTTTCCTTATCAACCTTACCCTTATATAGGGGGTACTGTCACTGCTCTCCAGCAATTTTTTGTAACTACTTCCTACACAAATGCCTTATTATACAATTACCATGTCCCGCCAATCAAAATCTCACATTCATTCTTGATCATCCCACCAGTAATTCCATCTATACCTGCTGGATTACCATTCTTTAGTTTTCTCATTTAATTACCTCCTCCCTACTAATTATTTCATCCCCAAAATACCTCCTTCTTCTTACACCAACAAACCCACTCACATTCATTACCAACTCTTCATCACTACCAATGTTATGGAGATTTTAGAAGTATTTCCTCCACACGCTCCTCACGTTCATCACATCAGTCACAAAAGCTCCATTCCTATTAATTATTCTATGATGTTCCACCTACTTTCTTTCTTATTCTTTCACACTTCCTTCTAGAACAGCTTCTTATTCCCTTGTAAGTCATTATTCATCTTCTTTCCAAACTCTTCCATTACCTCTCTTTTCTCTTACATACGCAACTTTTAACGCTTCTCTTTCTCTCTATATATAGATATTTCAAAAACATTTCTTTCCAAACTTCATCATTTTCTTTTATCACATTCAACCATGCCTCTTTTTATACACTTTACCTGTTGCATTATCTCTTCATTCCACCACTCATTATTGAAATTCTTACTTCCAACTTTAGCACACTCACATACTTTTCTTGCAGTATTAACAAGCGGTTCCAGATTTGCGCATTTTTATCTTGTTAAGACTCAACTGATTTATTTACTAGAGCTCTCACATACTTCTTATGTCTCTGTTTATTTAACGTTTTACTTCTAATTCTTCCCACTTCCTTTCTAATTTTCTTTTTTCTCCATCTATGTCCCCAATAACTTAATTTTACGTGAGACAACATAATGATCTGATAACAATATTCCCAACTCCCTTACTCACTGATTTAAAATTCAAACAAACTTCAACATATTCTTATTCACTAGCACAAACTCAATCATTCTTTTCGCATCTCTACCTACACTAACTCTCCTACACTTGTGGATAATTTTGTGTTTGAAAAATGTATTAATTACACATACCTCTCTCTTCAAGGAAATCAATCACCTTTCTACCATTCTCATCTTCTCCCCAAACCCCAAAGGCACCTACTACACAATCTCTCTTTCCATAACCTCTATCCAAACATTCATGTTGCCCAACACAATCAATCTTCAGCCCCACTGACCCCACCCAAAACATCATTCAGATTGTTCCAAAAAGTTTCACTCTCCTCAACATTTTCCTCAGATGGACCATATGCTAAAACCACACATACCTGAATCTTGAACTTAAACTAGCAGTTATTTTTATAGCACTCACAATGGCAAAATCTACCAAAACTCTGTGCCAAAAGTTACTCATTAGAATCGCTACTACTTTTTGCCCACTCCTCTCATTCCTTTCCACCCCAACACACACATTTAACCCCACAGCACTCGTCTTACCCATTTTCCTCAATCTTTGTTTTAGTCACAGCAAGAAGATCAAATTTACCCTATTTAAATACATTCACCACATCTCCCTCTCTCACCCAGTCACAATTTATTCCTCTAGCATTCCATGTACCCAGACGATTCATACAATCTCACCGAAAGATATATGGTCGCTCTCGACGGTCACAACCAGCTCCAAGGCCTGCATAAGTACTCCTAGCAAGAGAAGTGGTAGTGGGTGTCAACTCAGCTACCATTGTCCTCATATTCGCCTTTTATGCCACGCAGATAATGCGAAATGGAGGGAATTGTAATATATATATAATATATATATATATATATATTATTATATATTATATTATATAATAATATATTATATATATATATATTAATATTATATATATATATATATATAATAATATAATATTTATATCAGGGATGGGGAGATTGGAGTCGGAGCGACGAGTCGAACGGTTTTCAGGTAAGGGAGTCGGTCGGGAAGTCGATTTCCAAAGTTGGGAGTCGGAGTCCGGGAGTCGATAAAAAAAGACGACTCCTTCGACTCCCAAAAACATTTTGTAATAAAACTTTTCACAAAATTTT
The DNA here is from genome assembly GCA_015478945.1 of Trachelipus rathkii. Taxonomy (NCBI): domain Eukaryota; kingdom Metazoa; phylum Arthropoda; class Malacostraca; order Isopoda; family Trachelipodidae; genus Trachelipus; species Trachelipus rathkii. Next base: position 6,918 of record JABUQX010054064.1, on the reverse strand, counting down.
TGAAAAACTTAATTGATTTTTATAAAAAGACGTACATTTTTTTATTTTGACATTTGTTCTGTAACCAATTAAGTTGTTTGATTTTTAACTGAGTTATAAAAATAAGGTTATAAAAGCTGGTTATAAAATAAAATGTACCAAATGTACCTGACTACTTGTGTATTGTGCATAACGAATTATCTAAACAGCCCAGCGATTTATTAATAAATGCGAAAACAACGTTTGGATTAGTGCTTTGTTCATAAACTTGATTTTAAAACATTAGTATTGAGTCACCCAATTATAAGATAGTTGCAATAACTAAAAGAACTCGGTACGATATACTATAATTTATGTCAAACAACTGTGCTGGCGCTCACGGTGTGGTTGTGTCAGCATTTCAAATAATTCCGTACTAATGCCGTGAATTTCTACGAATATATATGTTAATTTTTGTGTGTAGACACGCGAATATATATCTATCTACACACCAGTAAACTTGGTGGTAAAATAAGTTAATAAAAATTAATCAGTTTGAATAAATATAAATATATTAATCAGTTTGATTAAACAAATAATTATTTTCTTAACGTTGGCCCAGGGTCTTGTAGTTTGTGAGCAAAATGAGGAACATATAGTATCCACTTTTATGAATAATAAAAACACACAAAAAAAATTAACCATATGATCTCCAAGATCGTTAGAATTTTAGTCTTTAATGAAAGAGACAAATAAGTTCGAATAGCTTGTAATAATGTAATTAGTATTATAAGTTTTAAATATGTCATATATATTAATAATAATTTTTAATGTAGTGACATTTTATTCAATATGTATACACTATAAAGCTCCAATACCGCAGTAGGTACTATATAGCAACATTTCAATATAAATATAAGCGAGATAGCTTATTATTACAGTTGCTATATAATATATAATATATATATAATATTAAATATACTTAATTATATTAAATATAATATATAATATAGTTATATATATATATTATAAATATTAATTAATATACTAAATATATATTATATATATATATATATATATATATCAAGTGTCAATTACTTAAAATAAAGCGTTATTTAGCATTCAATCAACTCTTTCCTCTCACTCTCTCCATCATCTCTTCTACTATTACTATTAGTGACTCGCATAATCAATCTCTCCTCGTATAATAATATATATATATATTTAATGTATATATATATATATATAGTAATAGTATATAATATATATAATAATAATATATATTATATATATATTAATAATATTAGATATATATATATAATATATTTATATAAATATATATATTAAATATTAATATATATATATATATATATATAATAATATTATATATATATATAATTATATATTATATATATGGTAAAAAGTATTATTACTTAACTCCCACATTGCATAATAGGCTTCACATACAGTCAAAAATAATAATATAATTTAATCAAACAACTGCAGTAATAGCTCACTGCATTGCTAGCAATAATCGATAGATGATTATAAGAAGAAATGTCCCACCTAAAAAAATTATCTCTATATTTGTCTAGGGTCGTCATTGCGACCTATCCACTTTAGCTATCAACTAATCCTATTTAAACTTAGAACTGGTTCCTCCTGGTTTGAGAGATCTTAGAGCCACCTCCTCATATAATCGAAGAATGGTGAGTAGCGCCACCAGACCGCGCTTTTGAAACCAGCAAACACGTTTCGCGTCACACGTGTCTTCCCTTAGTTTTGGCCCTTTGGGGGTTTGGCCATCCTTTCGATGATTGGCATCGATATTTCGTAGAACAGGTAGAGTATCAATACGCTAATATAAAAACAGATATAATAATTCTTGATTTCGACCCCCTTTCAATAGAAAAGGCATCTCCGTGAAGATTTATAATGCGGTGATAATTTAACAATCGAATCGCTACTTCGTCTAAAAATAAGTATTTATCTCGCATTCGCTGTAGGCCCGTTACCCCGTGTTAGTACTGTCCTAACTTGAGTGTCTGGAGTCGGTTGATATCGTCACCCTTATACTTGAGCTTCGCTTGGATCACAGTTAACCTATAACTTGAGTTTCAATTAATTATTTTCAATCCCCATACTCACCCCTACATACATACTCACCCACCAACACACACATACACACACACTATGATCCCATTATTCACACAAAATATATCACCGACCAATGACACTTAATATCAAACACCTTACACCCCCCTATGACACTTATACATATCACTATAAACAACTTACACTTTAAAACACTCACTATATAACTACACACACACACACTACCATACTTTCATCTTATTGATGCTATACACATCGAGTGAGAGTGGGGAGTGAGAGAGCGTCAACTAATCAGGATCGAATAGGTCGCTGCAAGCTTTGATGCCCTCTAGCTTTTGTATAAGGCTAACTTGATGCGTCGGCGAAGCTTTGGTTGATGGTACTCAGCTTTGAAAAGCTCAACTTTATGATATGGCTCAACGTGATTGACTTAAACTTGTGATGGCTACTAACTTTGATTCTCAACGTTGATGGCTCAGCGTTTGATGGCACACCTTGTTTGTAATGGCTCAGATTTTATATGTTGTAGTTATAAGCTTTTGAATGTACTAGCTTGTGTGATTTTGTATCTTGGTGTTCAATGCATGTACGAGTAGCGAATCACCGTAAGGAGTGTCTTGATGGTTCACCTTTATATAGTAATCCACAGTATATATAATAAATAGTAACCAGAGTATAGGAGTGCCAGTAATAGTAAAAGTGTCCAGGTGTGAGAGTAATGACACATAGTGCCATATGAGTGACAATGTGAGTGTCACTATAGTGCCCAAAATACTAATATGTCACACATTAGTGCCATACGAGGCCACATTAAAGTGGCCGGACTGTGAATGACCACTTTTTTAGCCTTTAATCTAGCCTACTTACCTGATCATAGGATAAGCCCCAATATTGTGTGTCTACTAACATTTAAAGATTATATATTAAAGGTATAGGAGATCGATTGGTGATAATATTATAAGTGCTAAGGATGCTTCATACTAATGAGTTAGCCTATATTTTTCTAGCACTCTAGCACGACAGAATATATTAATATTACTATAAAAGAGTTACAATATTTGGGGCAATTAGAACGCTAATAAAAAACTAGTTCCGGGTTCCGCTAGTAAACCGCATAGGTGAGCCTCTGAGCACGCAGTGAGCAGAAAACCACGCCACGTCGCCCGCAGTGACGCTAGATTATATTTCCGCTGTACCGCCCGCTGTACGCTAACTCGCAGGACGCAATTATTACGCGCAAAAAATGCGATAAAAATATGCATAGTTGTTATGATAATCAATGTAAATATTGATTCAAACGAATTCTATTTTATTCAAATTACTATTGTGAGAGTCTATCTACCATTTAACTTACATACCTAAACATAATTTTCATTTAAAATATAACATCATTTTCAGTATATCTACAGTTTAAAACAGTAAATCATAAATAGCTCAATTATATATATACCTTAAGCAACAATAGGGGATAGGTAAGGCTTTGAATTTTATAACTGCTTTACTGCTTACATGCTTTACATCTTATATACTGCATTTTAACAATCATATATTTAAATTATAAACATTATGTTTTCATTTTATATTTTTATTTTTGTATTAATTAACTTTTTATATAAAATTTTAAAAAATTGTTATGTAAGAAGAAAAACACTAATCGAAGATTTCGATTATATAAATAACATTTATATATATTTTACTACAATGTACGAAAATATTTTGATTAAAATCAAAACCTTAAAATTAAAATCAGATAAATTCTAAATAGCGCTGTTGTATACATTATTAGGTGAAAATCCCAGAGTAACTATAAAAAGAACCCTATCAATAAGGAGTAGTTAGGATTATACAGCAAAAGTCCTTTAACTTCTCTCAAAATACTTATACTCGCAACTATGAGTCTAGCGCCTGGTACGCTTCTGCTAATTAAGAGGCATCTTATAGCTGAATTTTATCGTGCGTGTATAAGGCTTCGTGTTCCAATTTTTACATCTATAGTGTATTTACGGTAAAATGAACATATAGTATTAATACTAAATATATTATTATAATATATAGTAAATTTAAATATCTCTATATTTAAACTATTTAGATAATATCCAAAGCTTTGAGCAAATAAGTGGAGAAGAAAAAAGCAACAAGTTGTTTGAGTGTCTGATTATTTAATACCACTTATTGGTAAATATATATTTTACTACGATAAACAAGAAAAAGATATTGAGAAAATTAATAACAATAAACAACAATAAAATAAGCAGAAAAATTACAAAGAGAAATTAGATTTAGAAAGATTTCGGGAAGAAATACAAGTTGTATTAGTTATTGGGGTTATGAATAGAGAGGCAATTCCGGTGAGTTTTTAATTGAAGTAAGGGCGCATTAGTTTTATTTTATTGCTGCGTTTTATCTGCTCTACCGGCTTATGAGCTATATAGACTGTCTTTTTACGCTAACATTTATATAACGTTTTCTTTTGACCTGTTTTTTACATTTATAATCATATATTTATTAACGTTACATACCTTTTAGAAGATTCTCTCTTATTTTGTTTTAATACTTTTAATGTAGTGTATAAATTGATTATATAAACTAAACAGCACAAAAACACAGGAGATGTCTGCTACGTAGATAACCAGATGTCATTACTAAGGAATTTGTACGAAATTATTGATCTAAAATCTTCGGCCTTCACTAGGCATATACAAGAATTCTTAGAAGCAGAATAACAAGATATAATATCTCCCTAGACCCTCACATCCGGGCATAGCAAGAGAGCGAATGGCTCCACCCAGAGTAAGAATAATTCACCTTTTACTGCTCTCTTATTCTGGTTAATGCTTTAATATTTGCTTTTAGCTGCTTACTGCTTTACGCTCTTAATATCTCTTCATTACTTCATTAATCTAGCGTGCGCGGGACGAGTTATGGAGGCTCTCTGCCGGCACCCAAATCCACTTTATCGGACGTCGAAGTTCACTCGAACAACAATTGCGTCTTCCCCGTACCGCCCTGTTCGATTCACCGCGATGTGGCGGTCCGAGCCAACACCTTACCCATTTCGTCCGATTATTAATGACATATATATCACCACTTGGAAACAATATGAAAATGGATTTGTGTAAGCATTAATTCCGGTAAATAAAATAATATTGGATGCTTCTATAATAATTTATCACGGAAAAATGAGTTTAAGGAAATTATAAGATATATTCAATTTTAATCATGAAAGGCTAGATATACTAAGAAATTGTAAAATTCTAAAATAACAATATAATGGTCATAAAATTATTGTATAGATGATTTAATGCACAAATTGATTTTGGAAATAGCAGAAGCGTTCCCCGTTTATTCTCACACATCTAAATATCTCGGTGTTTTTCATAACACAGTAATATTTTCATCAAAGCAAGCATATGCGGAGTGTTTCTTTAAATTAAACACACAGTATTTACTGTAGTTTTGGACAGAGAAGAGACATGAGTGAAATAATGGCATTTGGCAACTCAAATGTTTCCCCTTCAAAAGAAAGAGTTTTTTGAAAAGTATAATTATAAAAAGAAGGTTACCTTCGATCCCTCACAGTATTTGAGTGTGATATACTATCACCACCAAAACACTACGTAACATGAAGTGTTGCTCCGTTACCATACATTCGCCCTATGAAAGAATTGTTAATACACACTATACTAGAATAATGAAGGGTTCTCCCCAGTTGCAATATGATAATAAGTAATTATCCTCTTATATAAAAAAAATTAATAAATCTGTAAAAATAACCATCATTGAATAAGTATAGTTTAACCGTATAAATTAGGAAGGATTAGAAGTAAATTCATCCATAAATGTTCAGTCAATTTGAATTTAAATCATTTAGATAAAAGGAATGTTCCTGTAATTAAGCCTCAAATAGTAAGCTACGTCGTAATAGGAAACACATAAAACTTCTCCGTAAATAACTTTAAAACATAAAAAATCTTGAAAAATAAAAAGAAGTACTACAGATGAGAGAGGAGGAGTATTCTTGCCATTACTCTTCTCCGTTTTAGCTCCACTGATAACTAAGTGGATGTCCCCATGACGAAGGAGGTTGCTGTAATTCCATATGAAGAGTATGAGAAAATGGAAGTATTAATAAAATACAGTCATCTGATACAGAATTATCAATCCTGCAGATTCATCGAGCACAAACCTCAAAGATGACCAGTATTGCCAACACACTCGGTCAAAAATCTCAAACAAAGCAACAGTTTCATCATTCAAACCCAATATTCCGATATTACCACACAAATATGCTCTGAATACTATAACAATCTCATTTCACTAGTATAATAATTAACTAAACAGTTGACACCACAGAATCCCTATATATTGTGTAAACGAAGCATATCTTTTTACTATAAGCAAACTCTACCTCATAGCTTAATTAAATTCGATTACTCATGAAAGGTTTTTGTAACAGAGGAATAACCCAATTACGATAAAGTAAAGGTACAGCAGGTATTATAAATAACCATAGACAGTAACATCCATTGAGATAAAACGTACATCTTATATATATATATATATATATATAAATATTATTAAATACCAAGATGCTACATAACAAAAATTGATAGATTCTTAAAATAACTTGCATATAGCTGTTGTAGAGTAGAGCCTCAGCTTGGTGAAGAGCAGCATAGATATCATATAAAATAGAAGTATGACAGATGATCAGAATAGAGAAGATAGTAATAATATAGAAGATTAAGATTAGAAGAAGAGGAGAGCTTACCTATTAGAGGGCGTAAATCAGGAATAGCTTTAAATAATATTTTAATATAAGATACTTGTGTTAAGATTCTGTTA
>JABUQX010054063.1:37500-46165 GCA_015478945.1 Trachelipus rathkii | reverse complement strand
TCTACCTTCGACATCCTTTATATGCATTCGCACAGATCCTAAATGTGAACAACTGAGAGGTAAGTAATGAACATTAGGAAAAGATATAACCTTTCCTTTTTTAGGAAAATGAACCACCCTTAATAAGGGGGCTTTAGTATTCTCCTACATACTGATGGTCAACTATATCTGTATAAACGTAAGCCATCCCTTGATCTTGTAACATCTCCGAAGGAATGCATATATAATTGAGAGATAAGTTTGAGTCATTAAGACTGTTGTTCAGAGTGGGGGAAGGTTCATTATTTCCACTATGCCTATTTAGAACAGTAGAATGTTCTACTACAGCTTCGTGTTCATGCACACATTTCCGAAACCAATCTGAACGTTTAAGGATAAACACTTCAGGGTCTCTCAAATTCATTCCTGTTGTCGATCTTAAAGTGATTAATACCCTGTCTTCCCCGGGGTGGTTATTAATAATGTATATTAAATCTTTACATATCTTACTTACAGCAAACTGGGTGTTTAAATAACTGTGAATGTCATGGATTGAACGGTAATATCCTCGTTTTAGCACAAATTTTTCATAGAAATACTCCGAACCTTTAATTGTCACACGTTTTAAATCGGATGTGTTTTTTATTTTTAATATAGATTTAACATAATCTGCAACTCTATACACCATTATCCAATGACGTGCCTGAGGGAGATTTTCAATATTTGCATCTAATATCATTTCGCATAGTCCTACCTCATAGAGATCTCTGTTAAGTTGAATAGGGTTCATTAATTCGGTTGTAAAATCTGAAACTTTATTATCAGGATGTAGATCCAAAGATGCCGAAGATGGCAGAGTTAAATAGAAATGATCTACACTTTCCATGATTACGATGACTAATGATTAATGTTTCGTGATTTCACTAGCTTTTATATATGAATTAAACTTGTTAGGGTAGCCCACCCATTTCACCAGATACTGTTTATTTTTACCTCTACCTTTTGAACCTAATATTTTTTCTATTTTATACATATTACACCCAGGATCGAATCGTATTTTCTGTATTTCTTGTTTATAAAATCCTCCTTTTATGGATTCTCCATCTAAATCTTTGAGATAATATAATTTCAACCCTTCATTAGGAAATTCTTTTATACTATCTACCTTAAAAACTTCTCTAGACCACCCCGCTTCATATCCTTTTCTAAACCTGTCATCAGCTCTAGACACTCTTACATATTCATTCACGTTTATACGGGATTTATCTTTAATTTTTACATCTCTTGGGTTTTGCTGGATCACCGCATGGATGTCTTTAGCATTTCAAGGGAGTGTCTTTTATAGTTCTATGAAAAGATCGTTATTGTAAGAATAAGCTAGAGTGCATCGAGTATGTCAATATACTTAAAAGTGTTCATCTTAGTAAAAGTATCTATGCATTCGTTCTTTAATCGTACGCTGAACTCTTTCTACAATAGCAGCTTTATTTATAGAAAATATGTTAAAATATACTATATCGTATTCAGTAATAATTTCCTGAAACTCTCTACCTAGAAATTCGCTACCCCTATCCGTACAAATCAGTTTTGGATATCTATCATCATCCCTTATAATTTCTCTCACTGCAGCCGCCACTGTATCTGATTTTTTATCTTTTAAAGCTTTTAACCATAAGTATCTAGAGTATACGTCAATAGTAAAAAGTATATATTGAAACCCCTCATTATAGGAACTGTATTTAATCATTTCCGTTAAATCTAATTGCCAAACATTATCGATGTGATGGGCTATGGTTGTCCGGGTAGGGAATTTTCGACGGACAGGTTTATGTAAAGTAAAAGCATCTTCACCCTCTAAATATTCTTTCAACTCTTTTTTCTCAGTGTTTGGAAACTTTGCAGCGAATCTAGTGAACCCCCCAAAACTATTTGGTTCTCTCAAGTTGAAGTAATACTTATCAACCTTCGCCTTCGCTTCCATGTTGAATACTGATACAAGTTAAAACATATATATATATATATATATTATATATATTATATATATACTAATAATATATATATATATATATATATATAAATATATACATATTATATATATCTCCATGAAAGCAATATATATCTATTTTTAATTATCTATATATATAAAAAAAAAAATAAAGTAAAATAAAATGCTATATTTGTTATTTAATCATAGACATTCAAGCTTATATAAACAGCATTATATTATATATATATATATATATATATATATATATATATATTATAGTATATAATATATATAATATATATATATATATATATATATATATATATATATATATATATATATATATATATGATAATACAAATTACGAATTAATCCATTGAGATTTACTGTATGGGTTTTTTCTTATTCTTCCTCTGGTAACACGCTTAAATTTATCTGAAGCGTAAGAGGTACCTGACGGACTTGTATCTGATCTGGTCTAGGCATCTTGGGGATATTATCCAAGTCTGCTAATCTTTTTGTATTTAAGATTAAAGTTCGGGGGAAGTTAATAGTTTGAAGTTCTTGTTTGATGGTAGGCCATCCTGTAACAGCACCTTTCTTCCAATCACGTGAGAGATCTGCTATCAAGTCAACAATATTTGATCCTTTGACAATTTCATTATCGATAATGATTTGTCCTAATTCATTCCATGATAATTGATCTTTTAAAATATTATATAAAGCTAGACCAGCTTTGCGACCTCTATTTGGTAAGCTCTCTTCCAGGATATTTTTAAAAGGATCTTCGTTTTTCACAACAGGTATTACCTCCACAGGTGTTGTTGAATCATTCGAGCTTGACTTACTTAATGAGGCATATAGATGTAAGTTTTTAAGATCTATTAATTTCTGTATGGCTTCTTGATATAAGGCACGTTTTTCATGAATGTTAATGTCTGAATTTAATATCCTAAGCACTTCTTTTTCATAATTGTTTATCTGTTCAACTTTGGGATCATGTAAACTTTGAGGTATAGGTTGCAGATATGGTCCTGAATCATTCTGGATATGAGGACTCTGGTGTTGTAATTGTTGATGAATTGTTGGAGAAGGTAACCCTTGTAAAAGTTGTTGTATAGGTTGTACTGTCTGAGGCTGTTACTAGGGTGACTGGTTGGTTGTTATGTTGATCAGAATGTGTAGTATTATTATACTTCATTTTCTCATACTCTTATATGGAATACAGCCACCTTCTTCATTATTCTGATATCCACTTAGTTATTAAAGGGGCTATAACAGAAAAAAGTAAAGGTAGGAACACTCCACCTCCTTTCTGAAGTAACTTCTTTTTACTTTTCAGATTTTTTATATTTAGAGAGAAGTTTTTAATGATGTTTCTGTGCCGAGCGAAGCTTCACCTTCTGAGGTTTGTTTAAAGGAACATTTCCTTTATAAGATTTAAACAGACTTCACATACACACTTGATGAATTTTTCTTCATTGCCAGATTAGTTACGTTTTTTCAAGCTGTTTTCAGTTTTTTAAATTTTTTTATAAGAAGTAAATACTTTACAACTAGAGTACTTCTCATTATTCAGGTATGTATACAGTTTCAATTTCGAATGGCAAAATGTTAGTACGGAGCAAAAACTCTATACGTGTTTTTAGGATGAAGTTCACACATTAAATAACCATGAGGAACAGATGTAACTTCTTTATATACCTTTAAGAAGTCTTTACGTTGTGATGGAAACATTTGAGAGGCTAATACATTGATCTGATTCATGTCTCTTCTCTGCCCGAAGAGTAGTAGATATTGGGTGTTTAAAGATATATCTCTCATATACTTATTCTGATAAAAAATGTTCTGGGTGATGAAAAATACAGAGATGTTTAAATGATGGGAAAATACAGTAAACGTTTCAGCTATTTCTTCATTCAATTTAACTTATGCATTAAATCATCTAATACAATGATTTTATGACCATCCATATTATTCAACGATTTGATGTCGTAGATTCCTTCATGAAACTTTGAATTACATCTTTATATTCTGCAAATTTTTCCTGATAAACACTGTACACCATATTATTTTTACTGGTTCTTGTTCAAAAATTTCCATCTCTCTTAATATGTTTTAATAACAGAAAGGTTTTCCCGCATCCTGTGGGCCTTGATACAAGACCAAGTAGCAGGACACGCGTAACATAATTTACCCACACGTCCATGCTCTTCGAATGTTCGATGTTTAATGTTAAAGTCTTTATTGAATAATATTACATATATATAATATTATAATATATATATATATATATATATATATAATATAGTATATATTATAATATATATAATATTATATATATACCATATATCTTATATATAATATATATATATATGATATATATATATTATATATATAGTATATTATATATATATATATATATATATATTCCAAAGTTTAATGAAGTTATTTTTCCACCAGAATGTGTGTGTTTCGGATAGGACTTGAAACAGTAAACCCTACAGAAGGACAAGTTAAAAGCAGTAAAGACATAGCGCATAGCCAGGGTGAAGGGAGGGGGCCCTCTGGGGCTATTTGCGCTACTGCCTTATTGAGTTATAGCTTTAAGGTAGAAAAAAAATGTTTTTATTACAAAAATTTAACAGTGAACAAGGGTTTTGTATAAATAATAAAAAAAAAAAAAAAAAAAAAAAAAAAATAAAAAAGTTTAAGTAAAAAAAAAAAAAAACTGTTTAATAGTAAAAAAAACGGATTACTTGAAAAAAAAAAAAAAAAGTAATGTCAAAAATTTTTATTGAAAAAAAAAAGTTCAATATACGTTAAATACGAAACATTATTCAGCGTTTCGCGCTAGTAATATTGCGCCTGCGGGCGCTCGCGTCGTTTCCGGGCCGGGGGCGCGCCTGCGGGCGCGGGGCAACCTCGCGTTCGGTCTTGCCAACCCTGCGATCGTTTAGAGAGTTGAAACCGTGATTCAGCATAATGCATCTTCCTCACCGCTTTTTCTTCTTTTTTCAGTAGAAAACCCCTGAAGAGGGGCTCTCAGACTCATTTGAGAGTTTTGGGAACCTCAAAAATGAGATCTATGTTATTAAAAACATATATAAGTACACTAATATCAAGATGTTAAGTACATTTTTACTAATTCGGCACCGCACCGCTCCACACCGGTGTCGGTACCTACACATACAATCACTCATTTGATCCGCCATGCGAGACCTTCTTCTTTTTCCTCTTCTTCTTTTTTACATTCATCTTCTTTCGTCTTCTTCTAAAGCTTTTCTTCTTTTTCAGCTGGGACCCCCCTTCAAGAGGGGGGTCTCGAACTCATTTTTGGTTCTGAAACCCTCAATAATATGTTATATTTCTTTACAACCGTTTGAAAAAACATAGATGTAAGACACCTATTGTTTCTAATATGTAGCTGGAGCAGAATTTCCATTCTGGCACGCAACCACCAGCTCCCGGCTTCCACCCCATTATGGTCCGCCAAATAATTTAACATAGCCATTCTATTTCAATTATATCCTCTTCTATACACTCACCAAATTTCAGCTTTTCTAAGTCCATTTTTTAAAATTTTTAGAGGGGCGGGGACCCCCACCCCCTTTGACGTAGCGACTTGAAACATTGGATACAACAATGTTGCAACATATAAGGAAGACATACCAAGTTTGAAGAAGATACGATGACTCTAACACCTCTTTTGCTAAGATATGTCATTTTGTGTCATTTCTTGACCCATAAATGACCCCCGGCTGGGGCCATGGGGACTCTGTCGTTCGGGCGTTCGGGAAAGTAAATACGGGAATCTTATTTTTGAGACATTCTACCCCTGTTTGACACCCGTCATGATAGGTTTTTGACGAAGGGTACGCCATCTACGAAAAACGCATGTTGCTGCGTTCTAAAAACGCAACGGCTGAAACGCCACGCTCGGCAATAGCGGCAATCGACTCGGCATACCTCAAAACATACTAGACAACACCGAGCCCAGCTTCATAGCTTCAGAAACAAAAATGTTAGGAAAGGGGGGTAGGGTAATATCTAATACTAACTCTTGTTAGGAATGAATCGATTCCGTCGTAAACCACAGGAATCGATTCAGCAGTGTCGAATATGTACTATTCGATACAAATATCGGAAATATTCAGGCATATACGATATATCGCACTAGAAGGGTTAGAAAGGGGGGTGGGGGATACTAACTCGTAGAAGGAACCATCCTAGCATCTTCTAATATACACCAATCGATTACCCGTACCCAATAACCTAGGGGTAGGCACTAATACCGGGTGTATTCGATGACGTAGGACATGTCATGCTAGAAAAGGCTAGAAAAGGGGGGTAGGGTAATAACTCATAGAAGGAAGCATCCTAGCACCTTCTAATATACACCAATCGATTCCCCGTACCCAATAACTAGGGAAGACACTAAGACCGGTGTATTCTACGATACTAGGCGGCACGTGTAGAAGCTAGAAATATATAGCATATAGAATATAGAATATAGAATATAGAATATAGAATATATAGAATATAGAATATAGAGGCACGTGACCTTTTTCGGCTTGCGGTCACTTTTGAAGTGACCTTTTATGGCGGCATCCTTTGAAGTCTCTCTATTCTTCGCCTCCTTATCAGTTTTGTGGTTTGTGGTTAGATAAAATGCAGCCCGATCCTGTACTATACTACTATATATATATATATTCATTAAAAAAATATTAAAAAAATACGAAAGGCATGTTAAAATTGGGTTAATGTATAACATAAAATCGGGACCGGAAATCGGGACTTTCTTCTACATCGGGACAAGTGTTTCAAAAAAAGGACTGTCCCGGCTAAATCGGGACGAATGGTAACTTTAATCTACGTTTACCTTCAAACACCTCCTTTTACACCCTGCCAAATCTGCTAGGTCAAAGCTAAATTATTTAAGTCTGATAGGCTTAATATCATTATTAATATTGTTAGGAATATTATTATTATTATTATTATTATTTTTTTTATTATTATTATTATTATTATTATTATTATTATTATTATTATTATTATTATTATTATTATTATTATTATTATTATTATTATTATTATTATTATTATTTATTATTTATTTTTATTATTATTATTATTATTATTATTGTTGTTGTTGTCGTTGTGTTGTTATTGTTGTCGTTGTTGTTGTTATTGTTGTTGATGTTGTTGTTGTTGTTATAATTATAATTATAATTATAATTATAATTATAATTATAATTTATAATAATTATAATTATAATATAATTATATTTATAATATAATTATAATTTATAATTATAATTATAATATAATTATAATTATAATTATAATTATAATTAAATTAAATTATATTATTTAACAATTAAATTATAATTATAATTTATAATTATAATATAATTATAATTATAATTGTAATTATAATTATAAGTAACAATTATATTATTAATGATAATTAAATTATAAATTAAAATTATAATTTAATTATTATAATTTATTATTCCCCAATCACGTCAAGAAAGATTCCAATTTCTAAACGCTCATTTTCTTATTATAATTATTTTTATTTTTATCTTAATCTATTATCTTGATTTTGATCTTTCTTCTTTTTGTTATTATTTATTATTATTATTATTATTATTATTATTATTTATTATTATTATATTATTATTATTAATTATTATTATTGTATTATTATTATTATTATTTATAACAAATATTTATTACAATTTTTATTTTTCTCGAAACTTCATAATTATTATTAATTATCATTCATATTATTATTATTATACTATATTAATAGTAAAGATAATTAATAATTATTATTATTATTATTATTATTATTATTATTATATTATTATTATTATTATTATTATTATATTATTATTATTATTTATTATTCATTATTATTGTTATTATTTTTACTTCTTGCAATCTTTATGAATATTTGTGAAAAATTTTGAAATTTTTTTATGTCCGACCTCCCGTTCCTTGTCTTAATAAGTAAATATATATATTATTAGGGTATGTGACCGGAATAGTGAAAAAGCCGTAATACCGAATACCGAATATTCTGTAAAAGTATTCGGCCGAATAATAACTTCGCTATTCGGCCGAATAGTATTTATTTCAAAGTTCGGTCATCCATTTAGGAAAAATAAGAAAGCTTACACTGGTCAACCAAAAAAGGTGAAATTTTTCTTGGATGGACTTTTGTAGCAGCAGATACATAGTAATTCGGAGGTGTTGATTCCATATATATCTCGAATTTGCTGTATCAGATCCCGTTTTCGTGCAATCATGGATTCCCTATTTTTGCATATTTCCTAGGAATGACAAAATTCATGTGCGCACTACGTAGGCTGCATAGACGTTTACCTTCCGCATATATCTATAGTAGCAGCAAGTTTACTGCGGTCGATATTCGGGAAGCAATGTGGTAACTTTAGTACGTTTACATGTATGGATGCCAATGACCTGGATGATGTCTATCATCCATCTGAAATACATGTCGGGATGCGTCCGTCATTGTCTACACAGGGTAACTGGAACGACTTGTATGAGAGTTGTATTATGCCGAAGTGTCCTGACCTGTTGCTTCGAGTTGCATGAAAAGATTGATACTGGACCATGGCACAAGCGTAGTAACATTTATCGTAAACAGAGAAGCAGAGCGCGGAGGCC
>JABUQX010054063.1:15000-35000 GCA_015478945.1 Trachelipus rathkii | reverse complement strand
TACCTAATCACAGTAATAACAATCACTCAATCACCATATATAGAAACAATCAATAAAGCACCAAATACTAAACATCAAACACCCCCTAAAACAAATACGTCTCATTCATGTTCCCGCCTTCGTATAGCTCCCCCTCTCTAGCACATAGAAACTAGAATACATGCCACATATACTGTGCAAACATGGACTGATCCTGAATATTTTTTTCATCACAAAAGCATTTAACAAAAGCAAAAAAGAGGTACTATAGCACCTTTCCCCCGAAAATAGCAACACCTCCTTTTTACCAACTTCCTCATCATTACCAATTACTCACTCATAAGTCATTTATATTTACCCTCATTCATCAAATAAACATTCACCTTAAAAACCATTCTCAAACCCCCAAAAAAAAAAAAAAAATCTCCCCCTTAGCTGTGATATATCACATCCCCTGCAATACTTTCAATTTAAAACATATATAGGTGAAACCATAGATTTGCAAAGAAGAAAAATTCAACATACAGATGACCTGCACAAGGAGAGCATAAATTCAGGCTTTAACAAAGTCTCATAGGCGTAAAAACAACAGGCACTCATCAGATATCAACAATATTAAAGATGATCAGAGAATATCAATTCACACGAACATCGCAAAATCATGGGAATCCCTTTGCCCATTTATAATAATAACAACTCACAATAAGTCCCGGTGCAAAATAAGAGATTTTATACAAATCGAATATCTTGAAAACATCAAAATATTTCAACAACACCATGAAGAAAATAGAGACCAACTGAAACACACTGTGAACTGATGAAGAATCAAAAAAGAATCCTAGTCCCTTAGCCTGAGAGGTCTCGCGTGTCGCGGGACGAAAAGATTAGTCTTTCCTTTTTAAATTTATTTCATTAAAAAAAAGTGTCTTTAAACAATGTTTTTAATTTGTGTACATTTAGTAACAAAATGAAGTGACAGTAAAGCATAACACTAAAAAAGAATCCAAGGCTTCCTCTCTAAAGTATATATATATATATATATAATATATATATATATATATATATACTATATATATATATATATATATATATATATATATATACTATATAACTATAAATATATATATAAATATTTATATATAAGAATATATATATATATATATATATATATATATATATATATATATATATATAATATATATATATATATATATATACTTATATTATATTAATTCAATATAAATAAATTTTTTTTGATAAGAATTTCGGAAAATATTGATCTTTATTTGAAAAATATTTCTTTAAATTAAATAATATAACGTTAATATTTGCAGAATTATATTTATTCCTTTTCGAATTCGTTTGATATATCAAATTTCCCAAGTATTTATTATGTTAAAAACTCGGAAAAAATTATAATTTGGCCTCAATATAATATTAATAAATATAAAATACCAAAAAAAAAATTGATTATATTTAGGTATGTTTATATATTTTGCATCAATTTATAACAAAGGGAGTAATGGAATTAAAATATATTTTTTTATTTTTGGTTTGATTTAACCCTCTATTATTTAGTGTAAATTTACAGTCAACCCCGGTAGAAAACCCCGTTTTTTCCTGATTTTTGGCCTGGGCCGGGGCCGGGGCCGGCTTTTCCTGATTTTTGGCCGGGCCGGGGCCGGGGCCGGGCCCCGGTCGGGTTCCTAATTGTGGAGACCCTATTGAAAAAGGCAAAAATCATAAAATTTTACAAATCTGTGTTACACACAATATCTCACAAATGCAATGCGATGTGATATGCAAAAACCGATTACATTTTTGGAATCAGCACATCAATTGCGAAACCCCGTCTAAGAAATTTCATGTTTTACCAGTGTTATTATACAATAGTAATAAAACACACAAGTTAATAACCTATTATAACCTAGTCTTAAAGTATTCAAATGATAAAAAATAATTAAATGAAAATTGAAAAGTTCCGTAGTTAAAGATATTACTAAACTTCATTTGAATAAGCTCTGAGGTTAAAATGACAGAACATTAGCAGTTCTCGATTTTCAGGGGATAACCTATTTCTTGTGGCTTCATAAATATTTCCTCCTGTTCTAAATATTCTTTCACTTTCGACTGATGACGGTGGAGCTGAAAGGTATTTATTGCTAGTTTTTTCTAATTCATAAAACTATTTCCAGTGTTTTTCCACCAATTGAAAGAAATATCATTGTCTTCACTGGTCAAAGTAGGAAACTTATATTGTTTGTATTTCTTGACTGTAATTCCGTATGTAGCCTTTACTTTTGGTACAATAATCACATCGTCAGGAGAATGGGACTTTCTTTTTTCACTCTCTTTTCTTTTCTGTATGACGATTTTGTTGCCACAATTTCTTTAAAACAGTCCATTAAAGAGTGAAATGGAACCTTCAGCTTCACTTTTCCCACTACGTGAATCATCGTCAGCAGAAGAGTTAGGAGCTAAATTTTCATGCATTTCTTTCCATGCCTCAATGACCAATATTTTTTACTGAATCATCTGATTCATGTTGAAAAATAAGCTTGAATCGCAGATGATCTAAGAAAGTACCTACACACAAAGATTTATCACATAGAAACTTAAAAAGTCTTTTTTCTACTGATTTTTTAAGCTCTTCAACACGAGTGTAATTATTCCACTGAAGCTTTTGCTTTTAATTGCCTTATTTTAAAAAAATAGATTTATTGCTAAAAGGTAAGGGATCACTGGGCGACTGTTAATTCACGTTTAATGCTTGTTTAAGTGAAGTTGTCAAATGGCTCAAGTAAATGGAATAATTTTGCCACTTGAAAATCAGTCACATTTTCTGATTGCATTTAAGCAGAGCGTATATGAGAGTAGGCGAACTTTTTGTTCAAAACAATCTTTCAAGCATATTCATAAGTCTCTGTTCCAACGTGTAGAAACGTCTTGAATTTATTTATGCTGTTTGACATTCAGCTGCATCTGTTAAGTTTTAAGCTTTGCAGCTGCCGTTGCTGAATGGTGAAAATGAGAGGATATGCTTCTGCAGGTAAATAAAATATCTTTAACAGACTTCTGACATAATATTGGATCGTGAATGCTTAGTTGCAACATGTGAATAAAACATTAAATTGTAGCAAGCCACTCTCCCTTATACCTGCTACATGTTGGCCGTTTAATTCCCGTGATCACTAAATGAATTCTATTTTTTTGAATATTGAAAAATGTCAAAGGCCCTTTTAGGATCTGACAAATGACAAAGTTTTCGCCATATTGGCTTCAAAATTTGGCTATATTTTATTTTTTTGGAAAATAGGTTTCTAAAATTTCAATTTAAATTGAAATAACTTTCCCTTATGCTGACGTAATATATTGTTTATAAAGCTCAATATTCGGCCCGAATAGTTCGGCAAAAGGCCGAATACCGAATATTCGGGATTTTGGCCGAATAGGCCGAATACCGAATACTTACCGAATATTCGGCACATCCTTAATATATATATATATATATATACTATTATAGTATATATATATTATATATATATATATTATATTATTATATATACTATATACTATATATATATATATATATATATATTATAATATATATATATATATATATTATAATATATATATATATATATATATATATTATATCAGTGGCCGAGACTCTAGTAATTTTACTACTCGTGCTTCTTTCCTCTCTCTCTCCTTCTCTCTACTCTCTATCTATATATATATACTATACATATATATATATACTTTGATTATATACTATATATATATATATATATTATATAGCTATATAATAGTATATATATATATATAATAGTGAATATATATATTAAGTAATATATATATATATAATATATATATATAATATATAATATATAACATATATATATATATAGTATATATTATAAGTACTATATATATATATATATATATATTATCAAATGTCCTAAGTGCGTGTTTGAACACTTTACCCTTTGAGATTGTACTACAGATGTGTTACCTGAGACCACGATGGCTAAAAGGAAACCCATCATTTAACCTCTGAAAGCTTAGCTTCCAAGAGGAGCGAAGGCGTGTCTTTGACACCTAACCTCCGACGGGGCCCCCTTCCCGCCAACACTCGGGTCAGGAGCAACACTGGGTAATTTTTTAAACCGGACATTATTAGATTATTCAAAGATGTTTGTGCAATAACGCAACAATTATTTGAATATTTCAAATGGTTCCTAAGTGGGTTTAAACCCTTACCCTTGAGATGGTACTCCAGAGTGTTACCTCGAGACCACGATTGACTAAAAGGAAACCCATCATTTTACCTCTGAAAGTTAGCTTCCCAAGAGGAGCGAAGGCGTGTCTTGTACACCTAACCTCCGACGGGCCTCCCGCGCTCCCAACACTCGGGTTCAGTGGGGCCAACACGGTAATTTTTAAACCGGACATTTAGATTATTCAAAGCATTGTTTGTGCAAGTAACGCACAATCTATTATGTATACTTCAAAGGTAAATGATGGCGTTTCCTTTTTTAGCCAATCGTGGCTCCGAGGTAGACACTCTGGGGACCGATCTCAAGGGTTAAGGGTTCAATACCCACTTAGGACCATTTGAAACATATAAAAATAATTGTTGCGTTTATGCACAAACATCTTCTTGAATATCTAATAATGTCTCGGTTAAAAAGTACCCAGTGTTGCCCCTGAGCCGAGTGTTGGCGGGGAGGCCCGTCGAGTTAGGTGTCCAAGACACGCCTTCGCTCCTCTTGGAAAGCTAAGCTTTCAGAGGTAAAATGATGGGTGGTTTCCTTTTAGCCAATCGTGGTCTCGAGGTAACACTCTGGAGTACCATCTCAAGGGTAAGGGGTCAAACCCACTTAGACATTTTTGAAAGTATAAAATTAATGTTGCGCTTTATTGCACCAAACACTTTATATTATATATATACTATATATACTATATATGTAATATATATATTATATATATATATATATAATATATATATATAAATATATATATATATATATATATATACTTATTATATATATATATATCCATATATCTATATATCTATATATCTATATATATTATATATAATATATATATATATATATATATATATATATATTATATATATATATATATATATATATATAATTATATTATATTATAACTCCATATATATATATATGATACTTTTATATATATACGCCATATATAATATATATATATAGTATAATATATATGTATATATATATATTATATATTCATATATTACGTATATTATATGTTAATAATATACTAATTATTATACTATAGTATATATATGATATATATATATATATACTATATATATTATATACATTATATACTATATATACTATACTTATATATATACCTATTATATAAATCACTATATAGTATATAATATATATATAATTATATATATTATATAATATATATAGTACTAATTATATATATATATATATTATAGATATATATATAGTATATATATATATATAACTATTACTGATATATATATATATAGTACTATATATATATATATTAATGTATATATATACTATATATACTATATATACTTATATATATATACTTATATATATATATATATATATACTATACCATATATATAAACTATATATATATTATATACTTATATATATTATATTAGCCAAATACTATATATATATATTAACTATATATTATATATATAAGTATATATATTTACACATATATATATATACTATATAATATATACCTACTATATATAAACTATACGCGTTATATATTAAATATACTTTGAGATATTCCTGCTAAATGCTGTGGTGTGAGTGTACAATACTTTCTTTAAATTGGCTATCAATTATATGATTTACAATATCTTTATAATGATTAAATAACTATTATTTTTCATGTCATATATTTTAAGTATTTATTTATATTCTTAATTATTTTACTGTTTAATTTACAATATTATTTGTTATAAATCATTATTTATAAATGTAAGAGTATTAAACATTATATTACCAACAAGATTTATAAACAATTTTCTGGGTACTCTAAATGAGGACACAGTTTCCTGATCCCCGCTCTTCGAATATCAATCAAGCAGGTGATGCCGCCATTAATCTTAATGGGTTAAAATGCTATTTAACTAGGCGGTTTACTTATATTTTTCGTTTTAATTTTGCATAATCGATTTGAAAATATCGTATTATTACTTAATTTCAAAAAACATACTATTATAGCTAAAAGAAGTTCGATAATCGAAACTAAATCGTACATATGTTTTTCTAATGACACTTTAACCCCGATGCTGAGGCACGCAGTAGCACAGTGCAGGAGGAGTCACCCTGATTTAGTTAACTATACGTCCATATATATATTATAACTAATAGGCATATAGTATATATACCAATCCCTCTAGTCTAACCTATTTATCTACATGTCACATCTTACTACTGTTATCATACTCATTCAGACTTTCTCATCTCTTATATCATACACGTATCATATATATATATCATACTATATATTATACTATTAGTACTATAGAATCTACTATACAGCTAATTTCATCATTTAAAGATAATTTTGACTATTACCTGCAATATCCTGAATAAAGCAGAAAAATTCACTTAACATTTACTATCATTACACTCATCCTCCTTTACATTCACTTCTTCTGAAAGAACAGCTTACCGTTAACGCACTAAACGTCTTCACAACTATTCTCGTTACAGCTCTTCTCGCATTTACCGCATATACATAACTCGCCATATTAGCTACCACTAGTTAACGCCGTTAATTTTTTTTGTTAACGATTAAGGATTAAAGGCGTTAACTTTCTCATTAACGGTGCCGCACCTTATATATATTAATATATACTATAATTACTAAGTATATATATATATATATATAGTATATACTATATATATATATATATATATATATTATATATACTATAGTAATATATATATAATATATATATATATATATATATATATATATAATATAGTATAATATATAATAATAATAATAATACATAATAATAATAATAAAAATACTTAGATAATAATAAATAATCAACCAACTTATAGACAATCGATCAAAATTAATAATAATATTAATTTATTAAGTGAGTAATACACGTAATACATAACTTTGCCTCATTTATGTATTGCAAAGCAATGGAGCATTGTCAGTGTTATTTCACTCTCATTTTCTATGTTTACGGTGTATCATTGCAATGGCTCATCAGAAGAATATTTGTAAATATGTTTATAATTCATGCGTAAACGACAGCCAATAAAAACTTGTTTTTCGGGACTTAACTTTTGGAACATGAGTTTTGATTGGTCGTCGCTTGCAAGTCTGTAATAAATAATATAAATTTAAATTTATTATTATTTAATTATTATACTTAGCTTTTGTCTGAAAAGTAACATGATTATAGCACTTATTGTTACCTTTTATTTATGTTATAAGGTAACTGCGCATTATATGTAAATGTGTATGGAATTATATTTAATTTTATATAGTGTGGAGCGCACAATGTATAAATTTGTTTGATTTTCATGTTTCGGTTTTAGAAGAAAATTGAGATTTCTAGCGAACAGAGTTCGGTTGTAAAGAGAATACCATTTTCGTTTTGCTGGATCTGTAACAGTGATAGTTGGTACAATTACAGAATAATTTAATAAGTGGATAGATGATTTTATTTATTATTTTAAGGATTATGATTGGATGGCTAAGCGTAAACTCATTGACGAAAATTTATATAAATAAGAAATTTATGAATATTTTATATCTTTTGCTTTTATCTTTCGTCCATCAAAGTGCTTACAGTTGGTACGCGCTTGTAGCTCTGTCTGATCGATGTTATTATTATTATTTTAGTGTGCGTAGTCTTGTAAAACGTGGAGGTGTTTTTATTTTGTATTATATTATTAATTAATTGTGTTAATATTTTTAAATGCAAAAGGTGTTGTAATTTTCAATGTGGAAATCTCGTGGTGGCTTAGTTTTGTTGTAAAGCCAGTAATGTTTTAAGTTATGTGTTAAATGTAAGTTTGTTTATTCGTGTAAGAATAATTTTTGCTTTACCGTTATATGAGTGTCGTCTGTTGATCACAGTTTGCTAATGCATAATATCTGCAGTGTTGCCATATGTCACTAGCAGGTAAGAGTACTTATTATTGATGTGTATTATTTTTGTAACATGGTAAAGATTCTTTTGTGGTAACAAACCTAAAGTATTTAACAATTAAAGTTGCAATATTTTATATACGAAAAGTTCTTAAAATCATATTGTATTTATTTGAAATTAATATTTGTTTAATTACTAGTTGGCAACTCTTTTGCTTTAAGACAACAGCTGATCCTGTCCAGCTGTAATTGCATTCACTTGTTCACACTGAAAAATCGACATACTCAATAGTTGTCAAAATCTTTTAATTTTCAAGTTAATAGTTTAAATCGTTGTAAAGTCAGTTGTCTATATATATATATTCTTGATATACTTTACTCGTTCATATATATCATTGAACATATAGTATATTATAGTATATTATAGTATATTATATATTATATGGGCAAAGATTTATATGAATATTTTGGTAAAGTACTTATATATATATATTTCATTTTATTTTATTTTAGGCATAATAATTAATTTATTCTATATATATACTATAATATAATATATTATATATATATAAATATTATATAAATATTATATATATATAGGTATATATAGTATATATATATATATATATATTATATATACGTGGTAGTTTAGTGTTTGGTATATATATGAACGGTGCGTGTATATATGCAGATATCTTAAAAGATATCTGGTTAATATATTCCATGGATATATAAAACTTGTAGTTGTTGTTAAAGTTATATATATTAATATATATTATATATAATAATTATATATTATATATTATACCTATATTATATATATATATATATTATATATAATATAATATAGTATATAGATATATATATTATATATATATTATATTAATTGTATAAGTTAGTACTGAAGGTTTCTATAGGTTGCGGTGCGTATATATGCAGATATCTAACAATATCTGGTTATATATATTCATGGAAGTATAAAACCTAATTTGTAAGATCAGTACGTTATTCATTTTTTTTTATTAAAATACTTCTAAAATTTTCCCAGTGGTTTCCTTCAATATTTCCAAACGTGTTTCTCTTTCATTTATTTAAGTATTCAATTAGCTATTGATTCAAGTCTTAAAAGACTTTGGTTTAGTGGTCTAGAGATTGATCACAAATCGAGTTCATTCATTGATAAGAAAAGTACTATCTGAATTGTTTCATATAAGATAAAAGAACTCGGTCAAACCGTTATTACACTTGAAGAGTCTTCAACGAGAGATAAGTAGGTGAGTTTAAGAATAGCTTTGTTCTGCAACAGTGCACAGGCCGGTAGCCCACTTAATAGAAGACTTGGATACTGTTATGATATAGGTTTGAGAATATAATTGGTGTTAGATGATTGGACTGTCACGGGGGCCTGGCCATTGGGATTTGTTTTACAGCTCGAAGAGTAAGTTTATGACAAATAAATTTATGATCTTGTGATCCAACTCACCCTACATTTATAATTTGCGGAATTGCCTGTCCGGTAATCTTAGTTAGGTTTAGATGTACGTTATTAAGTTACAATCTGTCAGGACATACTGTTAATAAATTTGGATAGTCTTGTCCGGGAACTTATATTATAACATTTCAGCTAATACTTCTTATCATTGAATTGCTCGTAGTAGAGTTATTTGTGCTATATCATTGAATATTTGAACTCAAGGTAGTACAGTCGTTTGTTAAAACCTGTACCAGAACTAATGTTCTAGTGTTGCAACTTATACTCCGGTCGTTGATATATGATATAAGTTGATATTATATTTTTTTTTTTAACTGTCAATATAGTCACTTTGATTATTTGTCTTATTGAAGTTAAAAGTATTTAATTTTTCTGTGCGTATTGGTGGGATAACAAACTGTTATTCCAACAATAAATAACGTTTGGAAATAAAGAAACACTGGTATAATTTTGGTAGTTTTTTTTTATATTATGCTCTTATAAATATATATATATATAAAAAAAATATATATATATATATTTATTAATATTGTGTAGATAGGCATTAAAATTTGCAAAGTTTTGAGCGGAGCGAAATAGTGGTTTCCCGGAATTCACAATTTTCCTCTGTTGGAGTTCTGTAGGGAAAAAACACTTAGTACCCCGTTAATACATGTTGTTAAATTTTATTGCAAAGATTGTGTAAGCTAGTATATATATAGGTATATATATATTAATTAGGTAATTTTGCTTGAAGGTTTGTTTTTTTCATCGCGTTATCAATTTGGTAACAAGTTTGTAAAATTTGGAAGAAAACGGGATTGTGATTTGTGCGCTGAAAGTGACTCTGTTATTAAACGATATATTTTGTAATTTGCTTCGCTTACAACAAATACAACTATGGCTACTACTAACGAGGCGTTTGTAGAAATGTGCAAATCTATGGGCTTATCTGGCAAGGAATTTGCTGTTGCATGGAAAGATAAGTTAGCTGCTGATTTGGAGGAGAAGAAATTTGCTGCTGATTTGGAGAAACAAAAGCTAGCTAAGGAAGCGGAGATTGAGGAAAAGAAAATAGCTGCTGCTTTAGAGGAGAAGAAGTTAGCGCTTGAGGCAGAAGAGCGAAAGGAGAAAGCTAAGCTTGAAGCTGAAGCGGGAGTAGAGAAAGCCAAGATCGAAGCAGAAGCACAAAGAGTAAAGTTGGAGGCAGAGAAGGCTAAATCAGAGGCAGAGGAAAGAATGCTTCAGATGAGGCTTGATGCTGAGGAAAAGCAACGTCAGCATGACGCAGTGACAGCATCTCAGAGTGCTCAGAGTAGTCCTAGTACTTCCTATGCTAGTAAGTATCCAAAACTGAAACTTCCTTTTTTCGACGAGAAGAGAAATGATATTGAAGAATATCTTCTAATGTTTGAGAAACAAGCGGAGGCGAATGATATCCCTGTAGAAAAGCGAGCGACAATATTGGGTGGTTTTCTAACAAGCAAAGCTGTCAGTGTCTATAATAAGATGACTGTTGAAGAACTAAAGAACTACGATGGTTTGAAAAATGCTTTATTGGAGAGGTACGGGCTCACGGAAAGTGGGTACTGTACAAAGTTTAAATGTACAAAGTTAAAACGTACAATAATCCGACGAAGATTGATAATCCGAGAGTTTATCTACAGAGAATTATAGGAAGCTCTGAAATAAGTGGTTTAAACAGCAGCAATGTAGCAACTGACACCTGCTTTACGATTTATTGAATCTTTTCTCGTGGACAAGTATTTAGAATACGGTTCCAAAGGAACTCGCAACCTACTTAAGGGAGTCGAAAAAGAAAGCACCAGAGGAAATAATAACTTGTTCTGAAGGATACATGGAAGCGCATCGTTTGAGATTCACAGCAAATAAGTCACGCACGAAATCACGAGTCCACGTTGAAAAGGGGCACACAGATAATAATAATAATATTACGTAGAGCGCGAACATTTTTTTACTCCACAAGCGGTAATCAGAAAAGTAGCAATCAACAAGCACCGCGGCGACTCTAACCATCATGAAAGCAGCGGAGTCAGACAGTAAAGGAAGTGGCGACAGACAGACAATCATCGCGTATGTTAACAGTTGACGCCGTAGAGAAGCGCCCACTGTTGTTTTAGGGTCCAAAGGGAGGGCCATTACTTCGAGGATTGTCGAGCCCCCTCCTATATTCAACAATAAGCAGTAGGGGACAGGAAATAAAAACTCAGGGAGACAAAATGAAGAGTAAAAGAAACGAAGAGCACGGAGCCTCCGGAGTCTCTGGGGTAACGGCGGTTGAAGCCTGAATACTCAGGTGAAGAGCCGAAGCTCCTGGATGAGTTTAAAAAGGGTGAAAAATGACGAAACGTCGCACCTACCTGTAACGTATGGGACGGTAAACGGCTTTAAAGTCAAAACCCTCCGAGATACCGGGTGTAGTGTGGTGGTTGTGCGAGAGAAGTTTGTGCCGAAGAGGTGTTATGTTGGAAAAAACATGAAGATACGTTTGTTGGACGGTACTGTAATCGAAGCTCCACTTGCAAATATTGATGTGGATACCCCTTATTATGTAGGGAGGACAACCGCGGCGGTATTGCCAGAGGTTGTGTATGATTTGGTAATCGGGAATGTCAAAGGCGCATTGCCCTTAAGTCAGCCTAATCTCTCTTGGGAGTCGACTATGAGTCGAGGGCCTCGTAATGTAGAGGTCGCGCGTGACATTAGTAGCATGCTGGTCCCCATCGCTGAGAGCGCTGAAGAAGGTTCACAAGAAGAATCTGACCAAATAAATCATGATTTTGGAATGGCGAGTTTGGAGAGGGAGGATTTTTACAGAGGGAAACCGTCAACGTCACAATCTCGAGACATCATCAAAAAAGATGTCGAGCCAACCAGTGAGTCACCATCGTGTACGATGAAAGAGTCCCAGTGTTCAGCTAAGGATGAAAGTGTTACAGGAGAAGAAGATAACGTCCCTACACAGCCACTAAGAAATGTTGAAAATGACACAAGAATGATGGATGTCCAGGAGACATCGATGGTAGAGAGCACGATGTGGTCTGATGAAACAGATCGTGCGGATGAAGATGATGAGATGGTGAGAGGTGACATAGATAGTCACACGCAAAGTTCTGGAGAGGAGGTTGTTGTAGTTGTGATTGAAGGGGAGATAAATCTTGGTGATGATGTACAAGAATTGATTAACGATCGGGAGATTTTCGAAAGTAATCAGAAGGATACGATGTCTCAAAGAGAGGAAGTTAAAAGGTGTGGTATAAAGGAAGTTCATGATGGAATGCCAAGACGCAGAGAAAAGTCAGAGAGTCATACTCAGCATTACTGCTGGGACAGGGAGAATATATTGCGTCAAGGATTAAAAGATGGAAATAGAGAGAGAACAAAGTTCATAGAACTGTCTGAAAGTATGACAAAATCATTGTGCCAAAATACTTTGGAAGAGGAAGAGAAGTGGAGACACCGAGACTGTCATAAAGAAATGGTACAGACGGTCGATGATACAAAGTGGCACAATGAATGGTGCGAAGATAAGCTGGTAAGAGAAGACATCGGAAATGTAGAAAACGTGTGGATAGTAAAGAGAGATTTGTGCGGAGAGTATGAGAAAATATACTTCGGTATGGGTAAAGAAGAAATGTCAGGAGAAAAGGAAAGATGTGAAACTGGTTGTAGAAGTGAGGAGTGTGATGATGATGAGAAGTCTCACATGAAGAGTCACCGCATGGTGAAACTATTGTTTGTAAGGAAGATGAGAGAAGTTGGCAGAAAGGGAGAAGAGTGTGTCAAAAGAGACACAGAACACAAAAGAAATGTGTCTGAACTATGAAGAGAAGTTGAAGAAAAGGAGAGATAACGAAAAAGAAAGAGAGTGTAGCGTTGGAGGAAAGGGTTGTAAGAACGAATACTAGTAAGTGGTATGTCAGAAGGAAAATGCCAGCAAGATTGTCACAACAGAAAATAAAAGATGAAAGAAATGAAGCCTGTTATTTTGTTGAAATAGACTGAATATTTTGTTGACCCGGCGCAAACACCGAGCTACTCTTGTGACTGTTTCCTCGAAGGTAGAAATTCAAGTTCCCTGAATCCACATCTAGTGGGTGAGATTAGTCGTCAATGGACTATTTAAGCATATAGTATGCCGACAACACATCTGGACCATTGTCAGAGGACGCCTACCGAAGAAGGAGTCTGAATAAATCGAGCTCCAATGTTGTGATCACGCTGTACAAGAAGCCAAAATGTACACATTTGCTTTCAAAGGGTGGCAAAGATGAAGGCAGTAAATACACGTTAATACATAACTTTGCGCTCAGTTTATGTATTGCAAAGCAATGGCAGCATTGTCAGTGTTATTTCACTTTCATTTTCTATGTTTACGGTGTATCATTGCAATGGCTCATCAGAAGAATATTTGTAAATATGTTTATAATTCATGCGTAAACGACAGCCAATAAAAACTTGTTTTTCGGAACTTAACTTTTGAAACATGAGTTTTGATTGGTCGTCGCTTGCAAGTCTGTAGTAATAATAATAATATTATTATTATTATTATTAATTGATTATTATTATATTATATTATTAGTAATTATTATTATTATTAATATATTATTATTATTTATATGTTATAAAGTTACTGCGCATTATATAAAAGTGTATATGGAATTATATTTAATTTTATATAGTGTGGAGCGCACAATGTATAAATTTGTTTGATTTTCATGTTTCGGTTTTAGAAGAAAATTGAGATTTCTAGCGAACAGAGTTTCGGTTGTAAAGAAATACCAATTTTCGTTTCTGCTGGAAGTGTAATATATATTTGCTCTACTAAAATAATTAATAAGTGGATACATCATTTTATTTATTATTTTAAGGATTATGATTGGATGGCTAAGCGTAAACTCATTGACGAAAATTTATATAAATAAGAAATTTATGAATATTTTATATCTTTTGCTTTTAATCTTTCGTCATCAAAGTACTATACAGTTGGTACGCGCTCTTGTAGCTCTGTACTGTCGACTTATTATTATTTATTTTAGTGTAGCTATTATAGTTTTTTAGATACAGGGTGTTTTTATTTTGTATTTTATTAATAATTAATTGTGTTAATATTTTTAAATGCAAAAAGGTGTTGTAATTTTCAATGTGGAAATCTGGTGGCTTAGTTTTGTTGTAAAGCCAGTAATGTTTTAAGTTATGTGTTAAATGTAAGTTTGTTTATTCGTGTAAGAATAATTTTGCTTTACCGTTATATGAGTGTCGTCTGTTGATCACAGTTTGCTAATGCATAATATCTGCAGTGTTGCCATATGTCACTAGCAGGTAAGAGTACTTATTATTGATGTGTATTATTTTTGTAACATGGTAAAGATTCTTTTGTGGTAACAAACCTAAAGTATTTAACAATTAAAGTTGCAATATTTTATATACGAAAAGTTCTTAAAATCATATTGTATTTATTTGAAATTAACGTTTGTTTAAATACTAGTTGGCAATTCTTTTGTCTAGACAACAGCTGATCCTGTTCACCTGTTGTAGCATTCATTTATTCACATTAACAAATCGACATACTCAATAATTGTCAAAATCTTTTAATTTTCAAGTTAATAGTTTAAATCGTTTGTAAAGTTAGTTTGTCTATATATTATTTTCTTGATATACTTTACTCGTTCATATATATCATTGAACATATGTCTGTATGTATATTATATATATATATAAATGTATGGGCAAAGATTTATATGAATATTTTGGTAAAGTACTTATGTTGATATTTCATTTATTTTCTTTTGAGCATAATATTTAATTTATTTATATATATATATATATATAATATAGATATATTATATATATAATATATATATATATATATATATATATATATAATATATAATAATAATATATATATATATATATATATATATATATACTTGGTAGTTAGTGTTTGGTATTATATATGCGGTGCGTATGTATACAGATATCTAAAGACATCTGGTTATACATATTCATGGATATATAAAACTTGTAGTTGTTGTTAAAGTATATATATATATATATATATATATATACTATATATATATATATATTATATATATATAGATATATATATAAATATATATATATATATATATATATATATTATATATATTATATATATATATATATATATATATATATATAATATATATATATAAATATATATATTATATATATATATATTATATATATAGATATATAATTGGTATAGTTAGTACTGAAGGTTCTATAGTTGCGGTGCGTATATATGCAGATATCTAACAATATCTGGTTATATATATTCATGGAAGTATAAAACCCAATGTAAAGATCAGTACGTTAGTTCATTTTTTTTATTTAAAATACTTCTAAATTTTTCCCAGTTGGTTTCCTTCAATATTTCCAAACGTGTTTCTCTTTTCATTTATTTTTTAAAAAAAAAAGGTATTTCCCCCCCCCCCCCAATTTTAAAAAAGCTTTGGTTTTTGGATTTTCAAAAAAGGTCTATTTTAAAAAAGGGGGGCTTTTTGGGGTTTTAAAAGTTTGGGGGTTTTCCATTTTTGAAGATATAGATTACAAATGTGCTTCAGTCATTGATAAGAAAAAGCTACTATCTGATGTTTATATAAGATAAAAAGAACTCGGTCAAGACCGTTATGTACACATTGAGAGTCGTCACGGAGATAAGTAGGTGAGTTAAGAATAGCTTGGTTCTGGCAAGCCAGTGCACAGGCCGGTTAGCCCACTTAATGAAGACTTGGATACTGTTATGATATAGGTTTGAGAATATAATTGGTGTTAGATGATTGGACTGTCACGGGGGCCTGGCCATTGGGATTTGTTTTACAGCTCGAAGAGTAAGTTTATGACAAATATTTTATGTTTTAACCAATCACCCTACATTATAATAATAAATAATAATAAAATAATAATAAATAATAATAATAATAATAATAATAATAATAAATGACTTTATAATCTAATTAGATTGTATAAATTATTATTCACATTTTTATTCTTATTATTATAGCATTTCGAAGAATATTATTATTAGTTTATTATTATTGATTAATATTATTTATATTATTAAGTTAGTATTATTATATATATGATTAGTCTAAGAATATTTTATTATTATTTTATTTATTAATTTTATTATTATTTTTAGTAGTTGTATTATTATTTTTATTATTCATTATTTATTATTATTATTATTATTATATATTATTTATTATTATTATTATTATTATTATTATTATTATTATTATTATTATTATTATTATTATTATTATTATTATTATTATTATTATTATTATTATTTTTTATATTTATTATATATATTATTATTAGTTATTATTATATTATTATTAATTATTATTACTTTTATTATTATTATATTATTATTGATTATATTATTATTATTATATTATATATTATTATTATTTAGTATTATAGCCAATTTACTAAGTTTATTGGTTACTTGTGATTAGTGATTAAACCTTTTTAGTGCTTTTGTGTTTAAATTGAGGTAAAACAGATATGAATAAGTGCTTAAAGGGAAAATGAATTGCAAACGGTGAAAGTCGTCAAAGTGTAACTCTTTAAATTTTGAGTGTGATTCTGCCTGTACTTCCCATGAAAAAAGCAGCCAAGAATGACTTGGAGCACCTATGGTCCCATCTTATCAAGTACTTTGGTCTCGTCCAAGAGCAAGAAGGAGTATTATTGAGGGGAAAAGGAGTGATGTAAAAGGAAAGAATATGAATGCTCCCAATGCAAAAAAAAAAAAAACATTCAGCTTTGACATTAAATCAACACATAGCTTGAAATCGCACTACTTGATCGGAAGTAATTTACACCGATACTTTTTATTTGAATTTTTTTTCTTTTTAATTTTAAGGATGTTTCTTTGGAACAATTTAGAAGGTTCTTTCGTTTTTTGACAAATTCCTCTTCAAATTTTCGTCTCAAATGAAATTTCTTTTGACGATTCTTAGGGATTTCATAATAATTAACATCCTCAATACCATTTTCCTCACAGTTTTTAATAGTGAATTCTTTAAAACTTAACCAATAATGACTTCGAAATTTACTTATCGACTCTTCATTCTTAGCAATTCTTGTCGATTCCCTGTCTTACCGGAAACTCCTGATTTCGACCTTACCCCTCCAAGAAAAGTGATGAGGGATCTTGATTGTCATATGCATTGAATAGGGAAGGGTGATTTTTAACCAACATTATTAGTAAGGTCAGTTATTTGGCCACAACCGCAGACAGCTGGACTAGGAACAACAAACAGGAGTTTTCTGGGGATGAACGGTTCACTGGATTAATTTGAATACTTTGAAGAGAGAGAAAGCTGTCCTTGCCTGTAGAGAGTTATCTGTGTTTCTCAGACCAACACAGTCCTAGCCAACAATATTACGGATATTCGTCAACAATTTGGCATTGAGCATAAGGTCAGTAAAATCAATATGAAATAATAAAGTAATGCTGAAAAAAAAATTATAACTCCAATTTAATAAGGAAACAACTAAATTGTGAAAAAAAAAATATGCTTCAGGTGTTACATTTACAACAAATGAACGGTTTTCAAATTTCGGTGTTTGCAGCCTTTCGGTGATGCTCATGCAGAAAGAAACGGGGTGACGAAGAGAAGAAGAAACAGCACCGGATTGCAAGAGATAGTGGTTACGCCTTGAAGAGATGGAGGAAGATTAGGTGGGACACAGAGGCTTTGAGAACAATACCGCTCCAGCTAGGAAAAGCTGCTTGGAAGAACATGAGTTGCACTTAGCCTAAACTAAACATCGCCGGTTGCATTTTCTACACATTAAACATCTTCGCTACTAAGGATGTTTCAAATATTCCCCGCTGGTCCTCTGGTGCCAAGGATCCATTTAGTAAGACACTTACCAAAGCACAGGAATTGTGGAATGTCCAAACAGGAAAAACTACAAACTGCTGCAGATTGAAGAAGGCAGTTGGAAAAAAAAACAAACTAAAAACACCAATGTTACTCCGCGATCGAACTTCCTCTAAATGATATCTTTCAAGCAACCTTGTAAAACCTTTATGGTCCCACTGACACAAAATCAAACCAAACATTATGTATGGAGCAAAAGCCTTGTTTTCCAGTATTTAATAAAATTGATAAGGTTCCAAATATATAATTTGTTTTACTGTAGGTGCTGCCGTTCTCAAGTTACATGATGTCAGCTTTAGACACTCTGACCATATATATATATAATATATATAGTATATATATTATATATATATATATATATATTAATATATATATATAAATATATATATATATATATATATATTATATATAATATATATATTAGCTGTCATCAGTGGGACATTCAAGCCATATAGAAAAGCCATCAGCCATGCGACTCAAGCCAGCGGCGAATGAAGGCACACGCACGGCAAAACCCCAGTTGGACTATAAGCCACAATCTACATCTTTACCAAATTCGAATTAAATTGCGTACCAATTTGAAATCTGTACCTGAATTAAAGCCATGAAAAAATTGAAATTTCAAATTGATTAAAACCAATTATGGGCAAAGGAAGGGCAACCTGACAAGAAACCAATACACGTGTGAAAAGAATAGACGTACTGGGTTACACCATCATAATATGAAAACTTACGGAAGACTCAACTCTTATCAAAGAATGTACAAATCTTTGCATGATCACTAACGTTATTAAGGAATCAGAATGCTTGCTGAAGCTCTCTGTTAATAACATTAAGTAAAATTAGAAACTAAATACTAGTGGCAAATTGAAATTAAAAACCAAAGTTAAATATGATGATTATGTATAAGTGTATGAAGTTCAGAGTCTAAAATGGCCTAAGAAAAATTTTAATATAAGCAAATTCAAACCAAATGATGGAGAGAGCAGATAACTTGAAGAAAATTAAAATTTTCAATATATATATATATATTATATATATATTATATATCAGATAAAAAAAAAATATATATAGACTAAGGTTACCACAAAGGAAGGAAAAAGTATAGGTTTATTGCAAAACTTTATTTAGAACAAAAGTTTCCTATATATAAGTAGAACGTGAAAAGCAATGTATTTAAAAAAAAAAAAAAAAAAAAAAAAAAAAAAAAAAAAAAAAAAAAAAAGTACAGTATTATATACTTCTATAAATATTTACCAATATTTGATAAATTTCAACAAAAATTTACGGAGACTAAAAAAAAAAAAAAAAAAAAAAAAAAACATGTTTCCTCTCCAATGTCAGAAATGCGACTAAACTGAAAATTAAAACTTCTTTCAAAAGTCTATAGTTTTTAAAATAGTAACTTTTTT